>RDPX01000133.1:193996-267986 GCA_003991215.1 Morbakka virulenta | reverse complement strand
CCTCTCCATCGTGTTTCTTGGGTGCAGCACAAATCAATGTATCTTCGCACAAGAAACTCTGCTACTTCACCAGATCTACCTCTCAAACCTCCCACATTCAGACCACAGAGTCTGAAGCTTGTCATCACTTCTTTCGGTTGATGCAGTAGCTTGATAACGGTCTGATTTTGCCTGCATCGAACAAAAGTCCTACCGTGTACGACACCTTCACTTAAATTAGTTCCAGTCTCGTTTACGCAGTTATGCAGGATATCTTTGGATGTCATTTCATGGTATGATGAGGCAGTTTTTTTGTAGGCCAGATGCCTTTCCTGACACCAGCACATTAAGGTAATGGGGACCAGTGTTTTTATTGAGACACCATCTCTAGGTGATTGCCATCCAAGGCTGAAGAGCGCTTCACCTGCCCGTGAGAGAAAGACTATACCCCGCCAGTCCTCAACCTGGTATTTCATGCTTGAATGAGACCAAGCATGGTCTTCGGGAACATCATCTACAAATGTCATCTGGAAATAATTACTCACATGAGCAGTTCCTGTCTTAACACAGCAAGTGGGTAAGAATATTGTTTGCAAAAAGAAAAATTTATCTTCAGACAATACAACATATAAGTTCCAAAAGAAGAATAACACAAGTCAATGACATCATGTAAAGTCAAAGAAAACTTGTGATGTAAAATGTGAAATTCATATTTAAAAATGTACAGTATAATGAAAAGTCAGGTTATTGGCAAAATGTGATTAGCCAGTCCATGTGAGTGAAGCAAGCTAAACAATGAAGAAAAGTTCATTGACATTTTATGTCTATTAAAGACAACTGTGCCTTTCCTTCCAAAGCGGCTTAGTGTGACTAGATTGTCAAATTTTGATATATGTGATACACACATAAAATAGTCTATTATTAATTATTAGTACTGTATTGATTCAATGATTATGGCCTATGTTTTAGCCATTTTCTTACATTGACAGGGATGATTCTGAGTTGGATGACGAAATAACAAAGCAGTAAAACAAAACAATAGATAGATAAAACAAAGATAGACACAAATAAAAAAGTATACTTGTTAATGTCGATGTAAAGTAAGAATTTTAAAAGCGAATCATTTTTTAATTCAAACAGAGTTGGGTTAGCATCGCTTAGACTGTTCTAGATTAGTATTTTAGCCATAAATTTGTCATGTAACTGTAAAAATGTAGGAAGAAAATGCTTTGTAAGGAGTTTTGATGGAAATTACAACATAATGCAAAGGTAAAATGCATTCGTGTGCCACAAAATCCAGGTGAATGATCGAGATGCCTGAATGGAATACCAAAGAATAACATACTAGACAAGAAGGACTACTGTTGTCTGTAAACGATACTTCACTGATTATAAACGAGCCCTCGTGAGCCACCTTAAGTGTTTGCGTGAGGCGAGGTTATATTCCATCAAAATGTCCTCCACGAAGACCGACTTCGAAAATTGCAGCAGGAAAGGGATATTTTTTCTGGCAGAAATGTTTATGTTTATTGTAAAAGACCTCGTTCAAAGTTTTGAGATTTTCAAGTATAATACGTTCCCTCATGACCTCAGTGGCGTTGGATTGTTTATCAATATTTTGAGGAATGAACGTATGACACAATCAAGAGAACGTTTGAAAGGGACTGCTGTTTTTAGAATTAGATTGGCAGTATCAACCCTTCACCATAATAGGTTACATGTGTTAAACCTACTTTAGTAGGCCCGAAATCCTTGAGGCCGAGGTTCCTGCAGCGTTGAAAACGCTACTTTTCAACAAGGTAGCGTGAAAGGACAAAATATGCGCTGAACGTAGAGGTATATGGGAGAAGCAGGACATAAAGAATTGGCATTCCTCTGTCAGCAAATTTAAGATTCAGGATATATTCCAAAGGATCTGACTCGGTCCGTTTTTATCACTGCCGAGAAAGACCGGGACCACAAAGTGTACATATTTCAGAACAATCAGTATCGCGAGTCAGCGTACAAAGGTCCTACTTATAATCGTTCAGGAGCATATCAGGAAAAAAGTGGAATTCGAGCTTGCAGAAGATTAATTTGGTTTTCTTGAAGGCAAAGGAACAGGAAAAACTGTTTTGCGTAAGAAATTTACTAGAACGAGCAATCGAGATGCAAAATACAGTGCACCGGTGCTTCTTAGATTATAGAAAAGCATTTGATAGGGCTCGACACCACCAGCTCATTCAAGATTTATAAAGTATAGCTATTGACGGAAAGGACTTAAGGATTTTCATCAACCTATAGTGAAACCAGAAGGCTTCTGTAAGAGTAGGGAACAGCTACAGTGACTTGGTCGCTATCGAGAGAGGAGGTCGCCAAGGATGTGTCCACTCACCAACGCTATATAATTTGTATGCAGAAAAAATAACAAGAAGTATAGAAGACATGGAAGGCATAAGAGTAGGTGAAAGAAACATTAACTGCATAAGATATGCGGATGACACCACTCTTTCAAACTCAGAAGCAAAGCTGCAGGAGATCTTGCTTGGTCTTGATATGTAAAGGAGAAGCATTGGACTGGAAAAAAACTCGGAGAAGACAAAAGTTATGACGGTGCACGAACTACCAACACCAATCGCCATTAACATAATCTTAAATGGAAGAGAACTAGAACAAGTAGGCAGGTTCAAGCTTTTAGAACACACAGTTTCAAGGGATGGTCGAAATAAAGATTCATATAGCCATGGTAAATTCAGTATTCAACTGATTGCGTAAAACCCTGACGTGTCGCAAAATTGATCAGTCACTGCATTTAAGACTAACAAATGCGTATGCTCGGTGCACAACACTATTTGCTGTGAAGTTTGGACAATAACATCTGCAATGGAGAAAAGGTTACAAGCCGGCAATGGTAGAATAGTAAGGAGTGACGTTGTACTTACGACTAGGTACAGATGTTTTAATAGCAGCCAAAAATGATGTGAATTGAGTTGCAGCATTAGAAACTTGTTTGCTTAAGACGAAATCCCAAGGAATATCAGTAAACGATTTGCCAAATCCATCGCAGTCAGTCAGCCTAAATGCTGTACGACGGTAGGGCTTCTCAACAAGACTTGAAGATGGGTGTCTGAAAGCATGACTATTAACATGCCGATCAGCTGAGCCCTCCGGTGATGGGGATAGTATTGAACAAAGCAACGGTAGACACTGCATCAAACGTTTCCCATATAGAGGAGGGGTGGTGACAAGGTGACACCACAGCCGATGTTTTTATCGAAAGACCATCTCTAAAGGGTTACCAACCAAGGCTAAAGAGTCACTCGTTTCCATGAGCCAAACCTGACCTTAATAGACGCCAGCCTTTCAAGGTCTCGAGGTTTCATTGTATACTTATCCGGCAGAGACAATCATTTAGCATGACTCTAAATGAGACTAGTAGTATCCAATAAAGCTTAAGTGCTAACCTGGTAATACGTTACGGATTTACCTTACATTGTTATGTTGCTAGCATTTCACTCATGTAACTGGGTTTCATTGTCTAGATATGGAATCTGGATGCAGACATATGACCTACTTGTTTTTGTTATATATTATCAGTTTTTTAATTTATCAGCTATATATGTTAACAGCAGACAGTAACTTAAATTTAAATTAGTAAGACAGAATTATAAAGTAGGGGTTTTAGCAGCAACATGTTTTTAGTACTCTTTAGTGGAATTGTTAAAATTTGCATTAGAATGGTAGCTAACAGGATTGTAGTTTGTAGTTGGAAGCCAACTTGTCAAAGTTTTGTCCATACAACCCACGGTAACGCCTACAATACTGCACACAACGCTTATTCGAGATTACAACATTTAAGACACAAATGCCAGTCTATGGTCTAGGCTCCATTAAGAGAGCGATCAAGAAGAACTTGCTTGTATTTATCGCTTGTGACTTAAACGATCTTGTTAAAGGCCTTTAATCTAAATAGACATGGAAAAACAATAAGTTTGACGTCATAAGCAACAGTAAAATATGGTAGACAGTTTTTATTTTTTTCTGGTATTTTGTAATTGTTGAACATCAAGTGTTATAAAAGACGTTTGAAACTATTTAATTTTTAACAGATGACATTGCATTGTTTGCTTTGTTTCAATATAGTACTTAAAGACGCTTGCGGCTCCCGGAAAAGACATCACGGAATCTGTTGGCCAGTGTATCCATTCAGTCTTTTTTTGTTTTCAAAAAGCTGGATGTATTTCCTTTGTTTTCCATTTTACTTTTGTTTGGCTGTTTTCATCTCAAGTGGATTAGGACTATGTTTTCCATAATCAGTCGAATATTTTAATGTAAACCAGTCGGAGTATAAGTTTTTATTGACGCACAAACATGCATGCATGTGTTTGTATGTATGTATGTATGTATGTATGTATGTATGTATGTATGTATGTATGTATGTATGTGTATGTATTGATTCCAAGGTTGTTATCGACTTAAGATGCGGGCAATTTGTAGTCTTTAAAATGCCCCAATAACAGTCTCATACGTCTGACAACCAAATCTGCCCGCAGGCCTTGTGACGGCACTGTTTAACATTAAAAGGAATAATGGTGAAAGGCGAGTTCCTGACGCCTGACAATCACTACTGCAGTGTTGGTGAAGCTCGTTTGCCATGGTTGGTATAATCTATCATATCAATCAATCTAAGGTGTAAGTATGTTNAAGACATCACGGAATCTGTTGGCCAGTGTATCCATTCAGTCTTTTTTTGTTTTCAAAAAGCTGGATGTATTTCCTTTGTTTTCCATTTTACTTTTGTTTGGCTGTTTTCATCTCAAGTGGATTAGGACTATGTTTTCCATAATCAGTCGAATATTTTAATGTAAACCAGTCGGAGTATAAGTTTTTATTGACGCACAAACATGCATGCATGTGTTTGTATGTATGTATGTATGTATGTATGTATGTATGTATGTATGTATGTATGTATGTATGTATGTATGTATGTGTATGTATTGATTCCAAGGTTGTTATCGACTTAAGATGCGGGCAATTTGTAGTCTTTAAAATGCCCCAATAACAGTCTCATACGTCTGACAACCAAATCTGCCCGCAGGCCTTGTGACGGAAATGTTTCAAATTAACAGGAATAATGGTGAAAGGCGAGTTCCTGACGCCTGAAAATCACTTCGGCCGGGCTGGTGAAGCTCGTTGGCCTTGGTTGGTATATTATATGGTATATATATATATAAGGAGTAAGTATGTTATGATCAAAAGCATGCAGTTGAAATGTCGCCAGCTATCTAGAAGTGCTTATTGCTGGAACCGGCAATTGATTCCGAGGGAGTGGCTCTGCTGTTGTACAAGATCTTGCCACTGTAAAACGATTGTACAGATATTCCTTCAGACCTCAACATCAATCTCTTCGAGAGTCCTGTTGCGATGGAGGAGTGCCAACGCGTGTAGGCTTGACAGGCTGGAAACATGTAGACGCAAATCTGCTCATAGTCGGCATGGGGGATATACTATAATCGCTATTCACATCACCCAAGGCAGGTGTATATTTCGGTGGAGCCTCATGACTCAGCAGCCTTTCCAGCATAGCACTGCTCGTCTAAAACTGGGAGGTGACAAGAAAATGTGTCTTAAACAAAGATGCCTTAATCTGCTGATCAGCTTCGTGCGGCTGACGACTGACGGCTGTCCTTATTTGCAGGAACAGAAATACAGGTAGATTTTATACCAAAAGACTCCCACTTTAGCCCTGCTACTGAAATGTGAGAACACTAATAGACAATGGAAAAAGATCTGAGCTTAAAACTGCTACCGTAGCTAATGAACTGGCACGATACATGTGGACATTGCTGCTCTGTCTAAAAGAGAAGATCAGTTTATTGAGGGTGAGTCAGGTTACGCCATATTTTGATTTGGCAAATCTAAGAAAGAGGGACATGAAGCTTGTGTAGGATTTGTAGTGAAGAATACATTAGTAAACAAAAATTGAACATCCAGTAGGTGTTTGTGAGCGTATATTGAAGCTTAAGATTCCTCTCAATGCTGCAGATACATGTCTCTTCTCACTCATCACACGAAAGCATGACCTTCAGGACATGTGCACAGTAAGAGTTATGCGTGATGCAGATTGTGGTATTGGCCATAAACTTGTTTGTGCTAAAGTTAAGATGCATATCGGGAAGAAGGTCATAGCCATTGGATTAAAAGTACTTACGCGCATTGATGTTTCTAAGTTATAAAATGAGGAAGTACGTGAAACTCTCAGAAACAAATTTAATAACATCACATTTGATGGAAATTGGGAGCAATTCAAATTACAAGTGTGCACCACAGGTGTTGATGTATTTGGCCGTAGAAAGACTAAGCATATAGACTGGTTTGATGAAAATGATGTTGCATTTACCAGTCTCCTGGATGAGAAAACCAGTCTGCATGCTTAGTCTTTCTAAGGCCAAATACATCAACACCTGTGGTGTATTCTTTATGAGAAACTTCTGCGCACTTCCGTTTTCACTAGAGCATGTGTGGAAAGAGCTTTCAAGGGACCAAAATCAATGCATAATGCTGAAAGCATTATGGCACGTTGAACAGAACATTTTACTGACCTGTTTGATAATCCATCAGAAATAGATGAATTAGTTATTGATGGTCTACCTCTAAAGTAGGCAAAAAAACTCCATGAAAGAAGTTAACACTGGGATAGCACCAAGATTCCACGGGATACTTATCGAACTATTGCTGTTTGGAGAAGATAATCTTGCTAATGCAATTCATATGCTCATCCTTTCTGTATGACATGGCAGGACTGTTCCTCAAGGTTGGGTGGACGCGATAATGCTTTCTATTTATAAAGGTAAGCGAATGAAGTCTGAGTGTGGTGACTATAGAGGTATCGGCCTACTGAAAGTCGTGGGAAACGTTCTTTCAAAGATCCTGTCAAATCGGTTGATGGTTTGGACCTGTCCCACTATCATTTCATAGATTCATTGTGGTTTCGAGCTGGACGTGGGACAATGGATATGATCTTCACTGCTCGCCAACGTATGGAGAAATGTATGAAGCAGCAGGTACCATTTATGTCAAGTCTTTATTGATGTTACCAAAGCTTTTGATACCATCAATCGTAGTGCACTTGAGAAGATTCTTATGAAACATGTTTTGAGATGTTTGAACGGTTTCACCATAAAATGAAGGCCCGAGTGAGCTTCAATGCTTTACTGTCAGAACCAATATCAGTTGAGAATGGTCTAAAACAGGGAGACATTCTGGCTCCCACTCTTTTCCCTATCTACTTTTCTGTGATGGCTTTTCATGCTTTTAAGGATTGTGATGTAGGGGTAGCCATACGGTTTCAAACGTCAGGCAAGCTTTTCAACATTCGGCGCCTCAATTCGAGCTCTAAAACTTTTCAAAATCTTGTTCGTGAGCTTTTGTACGCAGATGATGCTGATCTTGTTGCACATTCAGAGGAGGAAATGCAGCTGATTATGAACAAACTCTCAAGTGCTTCCAAAGCATTTGGCCTCACTATCAGTCGCAAAAAGACTGACGTTATGTTTCACCTCCAGTTGGAGACCCATATACTGAACCAAATGTTCCAGTTTATGGGAAGAGGTTAAAGGTTACTGATAGTTTTGTATATCTTAGTAGTACATTGAACAGGGATTGTACTCTGGTTGCTGAAATAAATCACAGAGCAGCCACTTCTGCTTTTGTTAAGTTGGAGAAACAGGTTGATCAGATCAGCGAATTACATCAAAGACAAAGATTAGTGTTTATAAAGCATGTGTGCTTACTTTTGTGTTATATGGCTCAGAATCATGGACTACATATAGGCAACATCTCAAGCTTTTGCTAAGCTTTCATCAAAATTGGCTCAGGAAAATCCTGAACATCGTTTGGAATTCTTTCACACCTGATATTGCAGTCCTTGAACGATCTAACAGCACCAGCATTGAGATGTGTATCATGCAGAATCAAATGGGCTGGGCCGGACACCTTGTCAGGATGGAAGATGAAAGACTCCCTAAACAATGGTTTTATGGCGAGTTATCAAAAGAAAAATGACCACAACACAAGCCGAAAAAAAGGTTTGAGGATGTACTGAAGAGCAATTTGAAACTACTGGAGATTGATGTAAATGGCTGGGAAGTGATAACTGCAGACCGTCTCCAATGGAGGAATAAAATCAGGGAAGGATGTAAAGAAATTGAAGAGAAACGTGTAGGTCATGCTCTATTAAAGCGTGCTCTAAGAAAGCAAGATGAAAGAGCAGTGGCTCTTGATATTCAGGAGAAAATGAAGTGCACTGTGTGGTAGATTTCTTTTATCAAAACCTGTACTGGTGAACCATCCAAAGTCACACAGTCGAAGGCAAGGTCAACAGTTTTATGGGAAAACCTATCTGTCCATCTGTGCAAAGTTGCACTACCTGTGGTCCAGTTTGCAAACCAGCAAGCGGTCTAACGAGACATTCGAAGGTTCATAATGAAGCTCATCTGCATGCAGCTCCAAAAGTGGGAAAGTTCATTTGTCATCTCTGTGATCGTTCATGCAAGACAGAAGCTGAGTTGAAGAGTCACTTGCTTGCGCACGGAAACATAGTGTCAAATTGACGAGATGGCAAACTTTTGTCAAAAAGGAGCAATCGTTATGTTTGTATGTATGCATGCATGTATGTATGTATGTATGTATGTATGTATGTATGTATGTATGTATGTATGTGTATATATATAAAAGCAAAAAGAGCTGCGAGAGATACGAGTTAACCTCAGACTTTAAAGGATTCAAATCGTGACGGAGGAAACCACGCAGTACCCAAAATTCCACAATCTTGTTGCCTGATTTAAAAAATTGCAATGACGGAAAGATTTAATAAAACGAGAGACAACAACGAAGATCTGTAGGCTACTAGAAGCCATTTGTTTATTGGAGTTTCGAATTTTGAAGTGTCGTCATGAAAAAATATTCTGTAAAAGAACTTTGAAAATGGAGATTATGTGAGTGGGATTTGTAAAATTATTGGGTTGCTGGATTTTAGGCCCGTGTTGTGTGATGCACTTAGGGAATGTGGAAGCATTATTGAAAGTTCTTACTGCTGGCCCGGTTGAAGTAAAAAAGGATCAAAATTGCCCTAATGTAATGGAGATATAAACGAATATGTGCTGTAAAAGGCTGCTAGTTCGTGATATTTAACGTGTGTGTTATAACACCTTCCTGTTTATTATGAGGGGTAACTACTCCAGTGGCTAGCTCCACTTTCTTATGTATTCATTTTTAAATTTACTGAAGTCCGGGGTTCCGTTTCTTCCTTGACGCACTCAGACATCCAGGTTTGTTATGTCGATCCCGTAGCTGTTGAAAGACGACGTTTCAGAGGAAAAGCCGTTGCAGAACAGATTCGCAAGTATGTCTTTTTACAATGTGCTTTATATATTTTGCAGAAAACCTGGTTTTTGTTTCGGTCTAGTAGTGAAAAATTTGTTTTGATTCTGTCACCTAGTTTTGGGTAAGCAATGCAGGACATATTTTTTGGGTTCTTGCTTCCCGAGTCTCTTTATCATTGGAAAATTTAGTGACAATTTGCAGAGCTCCTGCATCAACTATTTACTTCTAAGCAATGGCTTTATTGCAGAATGTAATTGTTAGTAGCTAGGCGTTTTATTAATAAAATTATTATACATGTATCCTTGGTAGATAATTTGGCTGGAAACATTAAAGTACGAAGACGATTCTTGAGTGTTACTTGACATGCAACTGCTATTAGAATTAGTTGCCTTTTTCGCTCAGGCCAGCTTGAGTGGGCCCTAAAATGCTAACGCAGTCGGCCTTCGTCGCCCAACGTCTCACAAGTTACGAAAGGCCAAGAGGTGAGCTGAACAAATTTAGGAAATTAATAATTCTTATATCCCGTTTATTTAGAACTGTGCATTTTATTTAAAATGATCATAGTGGAATGAGGCTGACAGAGTGTTTAATTTAACTTTAAAGCGGAACCAGTTTTTAAGATCTTGGCATTGAGTGCTGTCAGTTTTGGATCGTTTAGCATTTGATATTGTTGTCTTTTACTATTATTGAAATTGGGTATTGCTTTGAAAGGTACATAAATTTATAACGGCATGGGAAGCGACATGAAGGACTGAACATTTAGTCTCCGTTCTGAAATTCAAAAAAATTCATCCCTGTCACGTTAGATTAGGTTTATGTTCAAACAGTAGTTGCAGCATTACCTTCAAATAGACGTTTCTTTTTGTCAGTGATTGTTTTAGAAGCCTGTTTATTTTGGTTCAGCCCATTTTTCTGTGTGATTCCTGTCCATATAGATTTTATGAAGTCAATGATATTAGTCAGTTTGCACAATCTAAACCACATTTTAAAGATAAGAAGAAGGTATCGGATAGCGAAGTTTTTGCGGTAAGTGCACTTTTAAATATGAAATGTAACAGGTTGTAAATGTTGGCGTTTCTCTTAAAGGGCGTGTGCTTTGTTGTAAATGATGCCACAGTCCGGTATTGGGCGTCTAGATGCAATAGAAACTTCCTTTATTGTATAAAATGACTCATTTCACTTGTTCGTATTTTTAAACTTAAAGTCAATATTTCATTTTGGTGCTATTATTTTGTCGTTAGTGGTTTTGATATTTCTGTCTTTTACTTATTACTTTCCATTGCAGTTGTCACTGGTTTTTCATTTTTTTATACAGTTTTGTGTGATGTTATTGTAGGCTTTGTGGGTGGAAAGAACAACAATGATCACTGCACGCAGTTTTCCAGGAATTCTTAGGTGGTTTGAAGTCATCAAGTCAGATACGGTAAGGATCTGATTTCTTTCACTTTACTGAACCAGCTTAACATTATGGCATTTGGGATTTGATTAAGACTACATTGTGAAAAATGTTTTTGCAGCAAGCTAGAGAGTATTTTTAAAGGAAAACCGAAGTAGTTTGGCACAGTTTTGAATTAGAATAAATCAAGAGCTTTCTCGTGGCATTAAATAAAGATTTTATTTTGCTTTAAGTTACGTTTTTCATCATGGTGTACTTTTGACTGAACCCAATTTGCTTGATACTTTTCAAAGCCCCCTTAAATGTCTGAAATAGCAAATTTGTACATGTTGTGGTCTTTTTTCTTGAAAATATTGACAGTTTTAGCTGTACTTAGTCCTTCTTCCAGTTTGTATATTTCAATGTGTAAATTTTACTTTTATTGCTTTAATGTATCCCTAATTGCTTCATAAAAGGACATTTTTGGTTTTAGTACTTATAGGGTCCTGTGCTTTAGATATGGAATACTGTATTATGTGGTGCGTTTGAGGAGAAACTGCTTTCATTTTTCTTCTATTTAAGTAAAAGCGTATTGTTTTTTAGTTCAAAGTTTTTTGCCCGCTAAATTGACCTGATACAGTATTTATTATATCATGAAAAACAAGGATAAAAGTAACAAACACCTCAAGTACCCGGATTGATATTATCTCATCAAACAAAGAAAACAACATTGTGAAATAGTTGACAACTGCACGAACCCCAAGCGATTACTCTTTAGTTTGTTGGGTGCGGAAAGTAAACCATATTCGTTTCAGACCATACACAATACCGTGCAGAAACTAAAGGAATTATGACCCCTATTAAAGCAGGATCTTTTGTTGATTCGAACCTAATGTACAAAATGACCAACGTTGGTGATGCTTTGAAATTCTTGAAAAACGTTATTTAAAAATTCTTGAATAAAGATGCTCCGACTGACTCGAGGAAACTCAAAAAAATCCCTATGCCCATAGCCAACATCCTAGATAAAGATATTTATGAAAAATCGTGATCAACTACGTAAATTCCGTAAATCCAAGAGCGAGCAGGATTCGAACGTGTATAAACGTCGAAAGAAAAAATTGTACAAAAATAATAAGAAATGCCAGGAGAAAACACTACATAATCTTCCCTACCAAAAACCGAAATAACGAGCAATCATTTTGGTAAAAAAAAAATGAAAATAATATAATATAGATGGAGAGGATTTGGAATTGTAGAGAATTGAAGAATATTTTTGCTCTGCGCTGGATTCAGCTCTTTGCAAACGTATTTTTCACTTTTATTAAATGATAAAAAAATCTTTCCAGGAAAAAGCACTTAAACGTCAAGTGCTTTTGTACCATTTATATCAGGGAACCATATTATCCATATTAAGAATAAAAATAACAGTGTGAAACATTTTTTGCAATTTTTTCACACTAGTTCCTACACATCTCAAAAGCTTTGCTTTCCTTTGCTCAAGGGATTTAGACGGACACCACCAAGACTGAAAAGGAACTAAAGTTTAAATGCATTCGCTTTCGCATATGCGGCAATGTTATTTTTGGAAAAAGAGCTAAAAATATGAAACGAACAAAGGCAGCTGGTATCGACGACTTAACAGCTGCCATATTAAAGGACTGTT
The DNA here is from genome assembly GCA_003991215.1 of Morbakka virulenta. NCBI lineage: Eukaryota > Metazoa > Cnidaria > Cubozoa > Carybdeida > Carukiidae > Morbakka > Morbakka virulenta. The sequence goes on along the minus strand of RDPX01000133.1, from coordinate 255,603 downwards.
GGTCTGAGATAGGAAAGCCATTATAATATACCATAAATCTCTCTTGTCAAAGCGCAACCGTACCAACAGAAAGAAACGAACATAGCAAAATGGCAAGAAATAACGATCTCATGATTTTGCCGGAAGTCAAACTCGGACTTCAGAGATATTGACTCTACTTTAAGGAGGCGAAGTTGTACAACTTGCTTCCAAGAGAGATAAGGCAAGTTGAGGATGCCTTTTTCAAGAAAATAATTGAATTTGAATTTTATACCCCTTAACTTTGAAATGTGTTACCTTTTATTTTGTTTATTTCTGAAATTTTTTATTCTACTTTAGGTTTTTTAATTTCTTTATGTTTCTTTGTTGTTATAAAAAGGACATAAATAATAGCAGTTTTCACTAACCGATTTGTATAACCTTTAAAAAATGAAGAACAAATAAATAAATAATAATGAAATAAGTAAATTAATATGAAAGACTACCTTTTAGAAGCATAGTACATTACATAACAAATGTTGTGTACAGACCTTCCAGTTACTTTGTAGCAAATGCTTTTAATCCATTTTGCAGGTTGAGTTAAGTCCTATCGAAAACGCATTGGAAACCATGCGAACAAAGAACAAAGAAATTCAGAGTACAATGGGAAAATACACTACCGACCTAAAAGCAAATATTAATCCATTGGGAATGTTACTTAATGGGGTGATTGATGCTGCTGTGATGGGTGGTATCTCAAACTATGAGAAAGTAAGTTATAGTAAGCCTTAGAAATCCTTTCTTGTTTTGTCTTTGTTACAAACTGATTGCAAAAAATGTTTCTTTTATAATTGATCAGTGAAGTGGTGTTTCTGAGCTTTAATGAAAACAAGTTTCTGGCAGAGTGAAACAAGAGAGTGTTATGGAATTCCACCATCTCAGTATTTATTCCAATCTCTTTAAATAATTTTTGCGATGCTGTTATTATTTTGAATTATTATCATTACTATTATTGAAGTTATTATTTCTTCTGAATATCACAACTCTTAGATGGTTGAGGTCGGCAAAATTGACTAAATATCAAGTTACTATCTGTAATCTCATATGTTTAGTACATAACGAAGAATCTTTTCTGCTCCCAATAAGCAGGCTTTTCGTAGTGTACCAAAGGGAATATTAAGACTGATAATGGTAAGATAGTCCATGAAGTTCTTAGTTATCACTCTAAGTGCTCCAATGACTATCGGGATGATTTTAGTCTTACTGCATTTCCAGATCCTACTTATCTCAAATTTCAAATCGTTGCACCTTTTGATCTTGAGTTCTTCTCTTTTGAGTCGTACGACGGTTCACTGTAAATTGTCAGTTTTGCATAGCTCCCAGTGCAGTACCCCAGCAATGACATCATGCTTCCAAGTTTTTAATGGTTTTGGGAAAGAATATTGCACTCAGAACCCAAACCAAATATCCACTAAGATTATTCTCATGTCAGCCTCGAGTACTTTTCGTAATATCCTGGCTGCTTCCAGTAATATTGTCTTATGTAATAGTGCTGTATTTAAATCATTTTCTTTCACCTTTATTTACAATAACTGTCAGGTCTCCTTGTCTCTTTTAAACCAACGTAAAGAAAATTTTAGTAGCAAAGCAAAATGTTACCACTACTTGTTGACGTTTCCATAAGGTACAAAGGCTACTACGTTAATTTGAGCCTTGGTGCATTTGGCGTATTAGGTAATAATAGTTTGTTTGAATTTGGAAGAAAAATCCATGGTCTGAAGAAACGATTAACTTCTTCATAAAAAAAACGATAAACGCATGTATAAGAAGCACGTACTATATATTCTGTATGTGAAAAAGCAAAGAGAAAATCCTAAACTTTTGACAAGGTAACAACTGATACAAACGTCTCTTGTTGAAATGACCTACTTGGAGAGTATTACTATGTAAGAATAGTGTAAAAAAATACTTTTAAGTTTTTTATTTTTTATTTACAGAATAGATAAATTATGTAAAGTTTAAAAATATTATTGTTATTTAGGCAAATTAGCTACAATTACATAGGCAACAATAATGGTCCATCAAATATTGTTGAACCTTGTAGTAGTTAACGTCTACCATACAAAGAAACAACAAAAAGACAAAAAAAACCCAGTCAGTATTTAATCATCTTGGTGCACAAGTCCTGAAAGTACTTTTCGATTCATGCTTTCACAGTCCATTAATACAGTTTTCTGCATTTCGGAACTATTACCTCAGTTAATCGCCCTTGTTATAAGTGTTCATTAAATAGTTTTTCCATATCATGCAACACTTCTTTTGTATCTCCACCAAGAACACTAAAGATTACGGGAACAATCGTTATATCGTGTCCAGGTCTTCACTCTCTTAATTCAAATGTAAGTTGTCGATACTTTTGCCACCTCGTTTCTTGTAGCTGCCATATTTACCTGGTGCGGACATGCCATATTACTAAACCAAATCTTATTCTTTTCTGTGTTTTCCAGTACCAAATCTGGTCTCCTAGATGATATTGTTTTGCGTAACCCCAGACTAACTTGGCACTTCTGTTTTCTAACACTTGCTGTTTCACTCAATTTTCCTTATACCACTTTCTTTTCCTACCAATCGTATTCCTTTGGCCATGCAATTGCCATCACCATTAACGCCCGGTTATGTTGTGCTAAATGGTCACTATTGGCTTTGGTCGTGAATCCAGCAACAAAGTGCTCCACTGTTTCATTAAATTATCTGCATAGTCGACATGTGTAATATTCAATCTGTCATCTTGCCAACTTCCATGCTCCTGTCTCCACCATCACCTCAATCATTGTCATTATTGATGCTGTCTTTCTTGGTGTTAATCTCTGCTTTGACAAAAGATATTATTATTATTATTATTATTATTTATTATTATTATTTTTTGTTTTGAATTTGCTTTGTTTAAATGCGATCAGTTTTAAGTCCCACCCAGGGACCTCAAGCAACAAAAAGAATGGCTAGGCTACACTCAACATAGAAAGAATTTTATGCAAGATGTGTGATGTACCGTGTGCGATCTTCTGTATTTCAGAGAGATATATATTCCCAGGGATTTGGTCAATATAATACTCTTCATTTTTTTTATTCCATTCCAAGAGCTCCAACAGCAACAGGAGTTGTAGTGGTTTTTAGATGCCACATCTTTGTTATTTCTATTTCAAGATCCTTATACTTACTAAGTTTTTCAAATAGCTTTAATGATGTGTTACTATCAGCAGGAATGCTTATATCTATAAGGAAGCATGTCTTATCTTGATGGTTTTTAATGACAATATGTGGTCAGTTTGCCTGAATAGTTCTGTCAGTTTGGATATTGAAGTCCAAGAATATTGTGATAAAATTGTTTTCTGTTACACAAAGTGGTTTATGTTTCCACCAATATTTATCGTGAGGAAGCTCGAACTTTTTACATAACATGCAGTGGATATATTGACCGACTCTGTCATGGCGGTTTTGATATTCTGTTTGGGCCAGTATGGGGCAAGCGGACACTATATGGTCAATATTTTCCTCGTGCTGATTACCACTGATGAGATTTTTATTATTATTATTATTATTATTATTATTATTATCATCTGTTTTAAAGCTTTCGCACAGGCTGTTCGTATTGCCGAGTATTTTCCTCTTGGGCGAGCCACAACTAGTGGCCAAGGGCCAAGAGGGTTCTTTCAAATGTCCATTACTTTTCTAATTATCCTCGCAGATCCCAATAAGGCTGTTTTTTGCACAATTCCAACATTTACTTCAAGACCTAACATTTCCATCCAGCTATTAAATCTTTTGCTCACACAGCCTAAGGCACCAACAACTACTGGTACCACTTTCACTTTTCTTAACGACCAAAGACGTTTCAGCTCCATTTTTAAATCTTGATACTTTTCGACCTTTTCATTCTCTTTTTCATGTGCCCTACAATCACCAGGTACAGCAACATCTATAATGATGGCATCTTTCGTTTTCTTCTCAAGTAATATTATGTCTGGTCTCCTCGCTTCTATCAAATTATCACATTGGATATTGATATCCCAAATCAATTTTACATTTTCATCTTCTACTACACCTTCCGGGCAATGTTCGTACCATTTTTCCTTCCTGTCGAGACCATACTTTCCACATAACATCCAATGGATCAGCTTAGCGATGTTATCATGTCTCCTCTTGTATTCACGTTGAGCCATTTTACTACACTCACAAACAATATGTTGCACTGTCTCCGCTCGTTCTCCACACATTCTGCACAAGGGACTTTCTGAAGTTTTATCAATTCTATTTTTAATGTAGTTTGTTCGCAAAGCCTGTTCTTGTGCGGCAAATATTGTTGCTTCTGTTTGAACTTTGATGTCTCCTCGAGTAATCCATTGCCAAGATAACTTTTTATCAATTTCCTCAGGCATTTCTCTAACAAACTGACCATACATTCTCTTCTCGTGCCATTTAGTTTTAATCTCGTTATGACTTGATCTTTTAAATTCATCCTTTTCCATCAAATTATCTGTTTGGATAACACCACCTTTTCTCACACCCTTCAAAAGCATCTCATTTGACTCTCTAATATATAGACCCAAATTATTTTCTTCTGACCATACACAGTTTTCGATACTGATCAAACCCCTACCCCCTTCTTTCCTCTTTACATAAAGTCTGTCAATATCTCCTTTTGGATGAAAAGCCCCATACATGGTCAATATCTTCCTTGTCGTCCTGTCAATCTTCCTCAACTCGTCCACCTTCCAGGCAATAATTCCTGCTCCATATCTTAAAAGGGCAACAGCCCAAGTATTAATTGCTTGAATCTTATTTCTTCCATTTAGACTTGATTTAAGAATTAACCTCAATCTCCTCTTATATTCTGTGATTACTTTTGACTTCATTTCCTTTTCTTTTATCTGGTCCAACTCCAAGACCCCAAGGTACATGTACCCATTTTCATCTACGTGCCTCATCACTTCTCCATTAGGTAAGTGAATTCCATCAAATCTAGCTAGTTTTCCTCTTTTCATTATGATCACCCCACATTTCTTTAACCCAAATTCCATCCCTATGTCTTTGCTGAAAAAATAAACAGTATTCACTAAACTGTCTATTTGATCATCATTCTTTCCAAACAGTTTAAGGTCATCCATGAAGAGCAGATGGTTAAGTTTGAATTCTTTTTTTCCCCATTCATAAGATGCACTCAATTTTCGTAGTAACACGGAGAGTGGAATCATGCAGATTACAAAAATAAGCGGTGAAAGGCTATCTCCCTGGAATATCCCTCTATTCACCTCGACTTCACAAAGGTTTGAACCATTTGAGGTCAACAAAAGTTTCCATTTTTCCATACTTTTTTCAATGAAGGCCCTGATGTTGTCAGCAATACCCAACATGTTCAAACACTCAAGAATCCAGCTATGGGGGACAAGGTCATAGGCTTTCCTATAATCTATCCACGCCATAGCCAGATTAGTCTTCCTCCTCTTACAATCTCTAAGTATGGTTTTGTCGATCAGTAATTGATCTTTAGTTCCTTTGCTCTTCCTCCTGCATCCCTTCTGTTCTTCTGGGAGCAGATTTTCTCTTTCCATGAACTTATACATGTCATCTGCAATGATTCCAGTTAAAAGTTTCCACATTATCGGAAGACAAGTTATTGGCCTGAAGTTATCAACAGCATTTCCTTTTGCTGGGTCTTTTTGGCACAAAACTGTCCTTCCGTAGGTCATCCATGGTGGAATTGTCTTTCTACCATTGAGCATATCATTCAGCTGTGTGGCTATTCTTTCATGCATCGCATCAAACCTCTTTATCCAAAAGCCCTGAACTCCATCCTGGCCAGGTGCTTTCCAGTTAGGTATCTTTCTACATTGATTCTTGATTTTCTCTGCAGTTATAACCACATTATTTTGTTCTACTGCTGCAGTCTCTTCTTTCAACTCATTTAGCCATTCAGCTTCTTTGTTATGTTCTTTTTTCACGCTCCATATGTTGCTCCAAAAAGTTTTGCTTTCCTCAGCATTCGGTGTGTCATTACTACCTCCTGCATTTCCATTTAGTTCATTATAGACCTTCTTTTGATCAACCTTGAACAATCTATTCAATCTGTACTGGTCTATTCTCTGGTTGTAACGATTTATCTTTGCAGATTTTGCAAGAATCCGTTGCTTCAGCTCTTCGATCACCGTTGTCAATCCTTTCTTCTTAACCCTATACTTTTCCATGAGACATTTTCCTTTGGCTTCTTTCTGAAATCCCAGTACTCCTTTCTTTACTCTCTCAAGCAAACTTATATCCTTTCTAAGCTGCTTTATATCCCCTTCAAGACGTCTTTTCCACCATGGGTCTTTCTTTTTCCCTGGTTTAAACTTCTTAAGACCCAATTCATCTGCTACCCACACAGCAGCTGCTTTAATTAGATTATTTGTCTCTGTTATATTGCTTGTTTCGATCAAATCAATTACTTTATTAACCTTTCCCGTCACCCTGTTCAATGTTTTCATGTCAATCTTTTTAAAGGAGATCCCGTCAGTATTTCGGCCTTGAATCATGATTTCATTAAGGTTAGTAATAATCACTAGCTCTTCCTCTTCCAATCCTTCGAAATTTACACTCATATTACCTAAATCGTTATTTTCTTCACTCAGGACGTCTGCCACACGTAATCCATCATTTCTTGTTTGTGGTTCCTGAACAGTTTCCATATTGTTGTTTCCATCATCACTAGTTGAACTTATCATTCTTTGAATACTCTCCAACTCTAAGTCAGAAAGCCACTTATTTGTTCTAATAGCTCGTGCTTGATCACACAGCCTTTGTTCAGTTACCTCAAATACACCCCGCTCTCTCCATTCCTTCATCAATCGTTGCCTATAGCCTCGTATTGGCTTTCCATCGCCATCAAAAGGTCTACTCCTATAAAAACACTCAATAACAACTTTATTCACTTCCTTACTCCATTTAGTTCGGACATTGGTACGAGGATTTCGCTGGATAACGACCTGGGAAGCCTCGACCCTTCCCCTGCCGGACGAGGGACCTTCACAATAATCTCCAGTCCCATTTACGTCGTTATTTGTAATATTTATATTATTCATTGCACTCATAAGAGGTTAGTGGTGATAAGGTGTCACAACCACCAGTATTTTTATCGAGACACCATCTCTAGGAGAGCTGCTAGTCAAAGCTGAAGACCCAATCCTGGCCATGAGACACGTTTACATCCCGCCAGACGTCAACCTGGTATTTACAACTGCGGTTGGTTTATTGTTCTGAGTTTTCCTTCTCATAGGACGATTGCCAACCAAGGTTTACGACCTCGTCCTGGCCGGAAAAAAGAAATAAAGGGACAGACTTAACTCCGCCGGACGTCAACCCGGTATTTCAAGGTCTCAGAGTAGGCTAACAGGTGCTACACCTTGCCTAAGGGTGACCTGGAGGTAGTTTTGGCAAAGGGTAACCTCATTCGCCCACGTCGAAACTCCACAACCGGATGCAGTTTAATGTCAATACCAAGGACATATTATTATTATTATTATTATTATTATTATTATTATTATTGTCGATTATTATTGTCGATTATCGAGTGGTTACATGCCATCTGGTAAAGGATGGGTGAAAAACACACGTTCATTGCCCAGCAACAAGCCAGGTAAGTTAAATGCAGGCACGTGTACTGTAGCCATAAAAATGAGATAAATAGATAGCCGAAATGAAATAACAACATCACTTTAACTTTGCAAGTGCCGCCCCACAAACAGTAAGGGAAGGCACATTGGTCAAGCTGTTGTTGTTGTATGACAGCAACTCATGACTACAGCACTCCGCACTCCTAGTCTGATAATACATAGAAAGATATTTAAGTATTAGTACTAAGTCTGGTATGCAGCGTTGAATTCAGATTGGATATTTGATATTGCCCCGTTTGGTGACAAAAGCAACAACAAAGACACACGAAAAGCCATGTTGTAATGTATGCCAAAGGGCAACTTTTGTTATTATTATTATTATTAGTATTATTATTATTATTATTATTATTAGTAGTAGTAGTAGTAGTAGTAGTAGTAGTAGTAGTAGTAGTAGTAGTAGTAGTAGTAGTAGTAGTAGTAGTATCATCATCATTATTTATGTATTATACTATTTACGTATTATTTTAAGTCGTGTAATGTGGTCTTTTATAGGCATTTTTCAGTGACGAATACGTTGAAGCAAATCCTAATCACGCCAGTTATATGGCTGCGTTAAAAGAATTAATTGTGGACCAGGTAGGATTAACTACGGGATGTTTTTATCTAAAGTGTTGGCAGGAAGGTGGTAGAATTGAGTGGAGTTTTTGTTATTGATTTGTTGTGGGTTTTTTTGTTTGTTTCAACATTCTTTGTGCGACTTCCTGTCGTAATCAGCCAGTATGCGTTATGTCGTCATGCGAACAGGGTTGCAAATAATCTTTTAGGAAAAAAGTTCCGATTCAATTCTTTATTCTGAGAATCTTTAGGACCATTTAATTCCTACAGACAAAACGGCGTTTCCGAAATAAATGTGCATTTAATGATCGAGATACGTGATAATGACCAAGGTTTTTCTGGTAATTCTTAACTTGTTAATGTCGTTTAGGATTTTTCTTTACTAAAATGACCAACCCAAAGGTTCAAGTTTGATTCTTTACAATTCCAGTCATAGGCTTCACCAACCATCTGATGACCCGAATGTGCTCGAACTAGGGAGGTGCTTTTGTTGTAATGGGCTTTCTATACGAAAATTGACATTTCTTTGCTAGATGGACATTGCTAAGGCAGACAATGTTTGTACTCTATGTTTGTATACTCGGGAAATCGTTGGTCACTTGCCAGTGAAGTGAGTAGCTCGAACTCCGTCAGATTCCATTTTGTCAGTAAGATTATTATGCCCAACCGAACTTCCACAATAACCAAAAAAGGCCTTTATTACTTGCGTCTGAATTATTGTAACTAATTGCAGAGAGTAAAATTTATTTCTCATATGCCTGTCAATACAGGGCTTTAGAGCACACCACAAAATAATTGTATGTGCTGTTGTTATTGGCTGTCCGAAAGCAGCGCAGTGGAGATTATTCGTAGGAGAGAGGAAAAAACTCTTTGATTTTACGTTGGATTTTGTACCTTCGAAGGCATGTCCAGCAGGACAGATTTTTTAAAAGGAATGTTATTTCAAGTAAATTAGGACATTGCTTGTCAACCAATACATGGATGAAGGTAAATTTAACTGGCTTTGTTTGGTTGTTAATTAGTCGGGCGTTGTTGCACCTTTCTTGTAATTGAATCCTTGTGTTTTTTTCGGACAGAAAAGGTAGTTAGTAAGTATCCAAATGCAAGTTTTTATTGCAGTTTTATTTAATCACCTTTTTATTTTTATTTATTAAAATTTTTTGCGCAAAAAGACAGTAAGGTGTTCAAAAAATGATATCTGGAAAAATACGTTTTTATTACTAGTTGTAATATTAATGTAAATGCCCAGTGTTAATAATTTGTTTACTTAAATTAATAAGGCTTTTTGTACTATTTGCTTGTTTTTTTATGTTCGGATAAAGAGGACTGTACTTCAGTGAATTACAACAGTGCCTTTTTTATCGTGTTAAGTTAAAAAAAAGAGCAAGCACACGCACGCACACGCATACACGCTCGCTCTGAAACATCCTCTCGTTAGCAGATACACAAAGGTACAAAATCTAAAATACTGATACTTGGACGTAATGTACTTTGATTCTTTTCCTTCCCTCTGATGGAAACATGATAATGGCAACTTGTTTACAGTTTGCAATACGATATTGTTATTGTCTTTTGCATAATATTAGGTCGACCTTCTGGAACAGGGATTAGCGCTGCACAGAACAAGAGTTCCAGACGATCTTCGGCCATTCCACGAGAAGATGGAAAAGTGTTTTAAAGAAATGAAACAGAAAGTAGCACCATACCGAAAGCATGTGGTAATGGTTTTTATGTAAAAAGCGTTGATGTTTAGTGTGTGTTAAGATTCTTTGTTTTCCAATACTTTACCAATACCTGTATTTTGATTTGTCTGCAACTCACTGGCACACAAATCACCCTGTTGTTTTTCTTCTTCCTCCTTTCGTGTGTTCTTGGTGCAATGGTTGTTTTCCATTATTATTATTTGTTTTACACTTAATGTGAGCTTTGGCCTCTGCCTCATGTCTTTCTGTATGCCCCTTTTCTCTCTTCTTATTTGATAGGCCATATAATTTACCGTGTTATTATTTGCCTACGTTTGCTTCCCAAATGTGATACCTGCCGTTATGTATATCAGTATTTGGCCTTTGGTCACTATTTTGTATTCAGTTGTCTGGTTTTCCTATTACACGATGTTTTATGCTAAGAGCATGGTCATTTTTATTTTAATGAGTGTTATTAATTTGAGTTGTAAATTGGAACCGAAGCGCCCATAGCTTACTTGTAGGGAAAATGCCTTAAATGCTGTAGGGGCTAATTTGAACCCAGCTCAGTGCAACTTTTATTCATACATGTTCCTCATTATGTAGAAATATATAATTAGTAAATAAATAGACAAATAAATAAATAAAGGCTCTGAGCTGCATCGTAAAGTCTTTTGAAATCGTATTATTGATACTTAATTGCAGAGGAAAGATGTGGTATCGAGTCGACCACAAAGTGTTGTTATGACATCAGCCCCATGGACAAAAACAATATCTACATCCAGGTTTGTAATCACATTCATTTGTATTTATATATATTTGTGTATGTTACGATTTGAACCTGCGTGCTATAGAAAATTTGTCGCCAGCCAACGGAGGCGTTCCAGATGCATCTCCATATGTTAAAGTGACATTTTTTTTTGTTTCGATTGTCTCAACTCTATTTGTAGATAGTAACGGAAATAATTCTTAATTTTATTTGACGACACTAATTTTCACGTTATAAAATAAACATCAGCCAGAATTCATCAACATATTCAGTTCGAAAGTCATTGTGAAGTTCATGAAACCAAACCTCCATACAATCAACCTTAATGTACCTTAATTTTTATAGTGGGTATTGAGGGTAACCTACTAAGAGGAAGACCTTGCAATCGTTAGATGGATACCATCGAGGATGTTACAGATAGGAGAAGACTGATGCAAAATAATGCCAAAAACAGGACAATGAGGATGACGACAAAGGAAACATTTTTAATTCTGAAGTTAAATCTGGCGCTGTCACAGGACAACGACCTACCTCCAAAGCACCAACATGTTATCCCCACGTCATAATAAAAAATTGACTCCTTCAATATGATTTTCATGCACTAAAGGCAGGCACGCTTCGCCCAGTTTTGAAAACTGTTCCTTTATAATATTCTCTTCCAAAGTAAAGTGATGAGATAAAGGTTAGAAATATTACTTTATTGCTGACACGTTGGGCTCTTGTGGTCATGACAATCGCCTAAATTATGTTTTTATTTTTAGAAAATTGTTCTTGAATGACCTGAGTGGCTAATGGAGAAAAAATCTCATTCAAGCCTTATTTTGAATCTAAAGGTGGAAAGATGACCTATGGTTACTATATGTGTGTTGCACGTGTTTAATCAGTGCTTGCAAAGTAAATAAATGGGCAAAGTAAGGTATTCCTTTTTCCTCCACTTATGTAATGTGAAATGCAAGAATATCAGCACTACTCCAATTACCTTTGGATGTCGGAGGTTGCTGAGATTTTTAAAAGAAGGAAGTGGAGCATTGAATATCCCTGTTAAGTCAGTGCAGAATTCTACACAACGGCAACGGATTAGTTTTATTTTAGCAGTCTAATCACTGGTCGAGGAAAAATTGCAAGTGGATGAATCTGCCTTTGATATAAATGTATAAAGAACATCTTGAGGACACGTTTTTGAATAGATTAAATTCCTTTGAGCTTGTGGCCTGAAAAGCATTTACTGTAGTTGTACAAACAATCTGGGGGAAATATGAACTCAATAGCCATTGTTAGTTAGTAAAAATTAAACAAAAGGCATACCAACAACTAGGAGCAAAAATGTTTCCCAGGGTGCACTTTTTCATCCATATTAATTCCTGTGCCAACCAGGTGTTTATGTTAAGCGGAGCCAAAGGTTGATCAAGGACATAAAGATTAGAGAGAATAGATATGGAGACGGATTCACTTCTAAAACGAAGTTAGAAAAATGGTGTTTAACTTTGGTGGATAAAAAAATCGTTAAACACATTTAGCAGTTTCATGTCATTATTTCAAAGCTGTTTATTAGTTTCTAGCATCTCGTGGCTGTTTTTTGGTTGGTATGCCGCGTTTGAGTACATGAAAATTCTTTCTTTTTCCTTCTCTTTCGAGCATAATGGTAATTGTTATGGGGATGTTTAGTGCTTTATGGTGTCGATATCAAAGTTCGGACGCATACGGTAGCTCAATTGAGACGTTATATTATCTTTTTAGACCCAGCTTTAGTTATGATGATAAATATTTTTCTGCAGGACCAGACAAAAAGTGCTTTATTTGTTTATTAGTAGCACCTAAGACCTTGCTTGGTGGTTCAAAGGAATTTTTATAGTAGATTAAAAATTCAGACGCAAAATTGTTTTTTAATGTTGAGCTGAATTTTGCGTTTACACACAATTCGAATTCGATTTGCACACATTCAGGTCCGTTTTCTTATTCAAATAAAGTCCCTTTCTTTTATTTTTTGTTGTTATTTCCAAAGAGTTTTGTTAATATTTCAAGATCGATGCCACGGCAGAGCCATATGAAGGTAATGATTATACTGAGTTCACATATCGCCCGTGGAATAACGTTGTAAGATCCTTGTATTTAAAAGCTGTATTTAAAAGCAATCTTATTACTGGAAAATGATTGTCTGTGCGCATTTCCAGAGGATTCAAGACTTCTGTGGCACAAGTAGATTTTTTAAATTGTAGCTTAAGACATTTTTTAATCATTTAATCAAGTGACATTTTCTTTCCCCTTCATCCGTATCATCCACCTTTAATTCACCTGAACCAGTGCAAGTTCGCTTTAAGAGCATTTTTGATAATTTTTTTATTTTAGTAGTGGGCCGCCATTGCCAGAAAAGATGTACTCAACACATTCATCAACAGGGCACAGGGACAGTACTATGTATGGTGGGAAACTTTTCAATCAAGCAGAAGAGGTACGTAATATCATTTGGGCTCTCATTTTGGGGCCTTTTTTGTGTTGTCATTATAAATAATGTTAGGCACCTGACATGGAGCATAATGCTTGTTGACTTCTTCATTTTTGAGTTATTTGAAAGACAACGGCTTGAAAATGACTTGCAAATTACGAATCTTCCCATTTTTTATTCATTTTTGTATATAGGCGAAAGTAAGTCTAGTTCCTCTGAATTTGCCAATGTTAACTTAAAGGACGAAGTTGCAGATGCATACATAATGTATTCTTCGGTGTGAATATTTGACCACCAAACGATATTGTTTAATTTCGGATGGAAGAACATTAATATTTTCTTTATGCATGGCCTGCTGGTGTTTATTTTCAACATTTGACTCCTAAATTTGCTTATTTATGACGTTACTAACAAGTTGATCTCATTATGTTCTTTTGAGAAATTGGCGCCATGTTTTGTCATAAAACTCATATTATTACGTTCTACTGGTATTGATTTATTTGATTTTTATTTAAATCTATTTCTGTTTGATTTTTATTTAAATCTATTTCTGTTTGTGTATTGAAAATTAAAGTATACAGAAACATTCGCAAGTGTTGTGCGCTGCAAACAGAATTTTCAACTGGCCAAATTAAGTTAGCTTAATTCCTGGGGAAATAATTATTAGTAGATTTATATATATTAATTGGCAGCGTTTAGTGGTTATTTTGGTTGTCTTAAGTGATGACTTTTTATGGCAGTGCAACCTTAATTTCACCATTTTCGTATATCAAGTCATTAATGCATTCGCCATCTAACTGGTAGAACTGGGTGTTACCTCGAGGAACTGTTTGTGGCAGTTGATTTTTCAGCTGTCCTTCAATAACATTAAACATTTTTAACTTTTTTGCTAAGTAGTGGTATTAAGTAGTGGTATTCGTCGTGCATTATAATGAATAGAAAACTCAGATTAGATCTCTTAATGCAGAATGGATTTAGCGAAGTATCATTTGTTGTTTTTTTTACTTTGCATAGCAGTGTTAATATTTCATAGCAAATTTAAAGTTATAGTTAATGAACAGGGATTGAAATGTTTTTTCCATAGAATCAAAAAGGTCACCTACACGGTGACCCTAGTCTTAGTGATGATGATGCTGTGATAATTTTTTTGTTGTTTAAAGTGATGTTGATTGAACCGAATGACAGTGGTGAATAGTGTTGTCACTGATAGCTTTGTTTTTGGACTGAATGGCAAGTGTTTAAAATTCTTTGGAAATACTGTATTTATTATTGGAGTTTGATGGCTGTATATTGCTTTTATTATGTTTGTTTTTAGTTTTTTAGAAAAACCTACAGCCCCACGTTTATGCTCCGATCCCATTATCAATGAAAATCATCAAGTGGGTGGCATATAACATTCTTTTTATAGGTTTATAATATGTATTTTATGTCACCGAACACACTGCTTATTCTGATTTTCGATTATTTAGAAGTAGGTTTTTTGCCTTATTACATCCCATTCAACAAAACAAAAGCCAACCTATGGTCTGATAAATTACGTAGAAAATGACAACGCGTAATTTTTTAGGATCCTTGCTACTCTTACGTTTTTTTATTGAAGGTACTGTTAGCTGTTTTGAGATACAGATGCTTGGTATTAAAAATACAAATGACAATATTTTTAACTGTAGAAGTCACCCTGTAATTACTTTTTTAGCCAGTTGTGCTGAGAAGAACAACATTGGTGACAGGCCACAATAAAGCCAGCGCATCAAAGCTATCACGAATAGATGATGCTCACCGAGTGCCTAATCCAGATGATGATGCTCCGCCCCCACAGCTGCCTAAGAAAACATCGAGAGTAGGTGTTAGGCTGGAAAAAGTGAGTTTCTTTTGAACCCTGATTAGCTTTCCCCCCCCCCCCCTTTTTTTAATCGTTACATGGCATTATTATGGATGAGTAAATATTGGTCTGTTATTTCGTTTTACAGCCTTTTAAAGTCACTGGGTTATTCTTTCTCTTTCCTTTTCCAGTGATCGAATTCTCTCTTCTTGATTTACTGTTGGGGAGACCATTGCAGACCAAAATTGAAAAATTGTGAATAATCCATCGTGTTTTTTAATATCCTTTACACGTTTTTCTGTGCAATAAGGAAATTAAAGTTACTTGAAGATTTTTGTATGTGAATCGTCATACATTACTTTATTAAGAAGTAACTGTTGTTAACAAAGGGACATCACATTGATTATAAAAGATTTACCTTTTCCGGACATGCAGTTAAAAGCACCTTTACACAAACCGTTGCTCATTTTGCGTGATTTACATATGCGAGCTCTTTTTCAGTGGACTTCTTAAACAATAGTGGAATTATAGCTTGTGATCGCACTCGCCTCTCAAGCCATCTGAGAGAAAAACTTGCTTTTAATACTAAGCATGAAACAAGATGAAAACAAGATGTCTCTGACAGCGAATAACGTAGTATTTTAAACCTACATTTTTCATTGCAGTTGTTCTTCGCGCATCCTTGATGGCCTCGTTGAGGTTCACCTGTTAATCGTCTTCTGTCCCATTTATTTTTTGAATTTTTCTCTCCTGTCTCCTCGACCAGTCCTTTCTCCTCATCTTTTGTCTCTTCTTTCTCTCCTTCTCTTGCCTCTTTTTTTCTTGCTTCTTTGTTCCCTTCTTTTGCCTCTCCTTTCTTTTCTTATCCGCGTTCTCTTCCTACGTTCTTTTTTCCCTTTTTGATGTCTTTCTTCTCTCTGCTTCCCTCATTTCCTTCCCCCCCTGCACCCTCTTCTTTCTTTTGCTCTACTCCTGGTATCTTTCTTCTGTCGTTTTTTACCTTCGCTTATTTCTCCTTTACCGATTCCTTCTTCTTTCTTAATTCCTCCTTCCTTAACATTATTGAAAATGGTCTGGTCTGAGGAGTTTCTTGATAGGTGCTCAGATGTTGCAAGAGGTATTTGTTGTGGGTGATTAGAGGATTTATGGACCTACAGCATTGGGTCGTTTGGTTTCCTCATTTTTCACTCTGTAATCAAAACAATGTCAAAGCCCGTTACAACTGTACAGAAAATATAGGCTCCAAAACCCACAACACGAAGATGTCACCACTACAAATACGAAATCCTCTTAGTGCAACTGTAAAGAAAACCAAATACCGTTTCAATTGGAGGATGCGAAATAACATCACATAATCTCCGGGGAAAGTTAGTTAGTTAGTTAGTTTATATTGGTTTATATATATATTGTGTTATATTATGTCATGTAAATGTGGTGTTTGTTAGTGGAATTTGAAAATTTCCTTTTCTTGTGAAAACGGCAGGGTCAGGGTAACATGCGCGACATAAATTGTTGGGTAGAGATGACCTCAACAGTTGTAAGCTGGCAAAGAAATTGTTAAACAGTTACACTGCATAAAAAACAGAACACTCATTTAAACTTTTAATTGAATTAAAAATCATAGGCTACAACTACAACAATTGTTAGACATCTTACGTTTATAGTGAATGGGTAAGGTAGAATTGGTTGTTGACAAGTATCCGATTATAAAGATTTAAACTTATTTTTGCTGTCTCGTGATTCTTGGTTTTATGAGTTTTAGGGATTGTGAAACTCGAAATGTTGAGGATCCGCTACGTATGAAGTCCCATGTCATTTTTTATAGTTTGTTTTATTTTTCTTGTTGCTAGGATGAAATGCCACCACCAGTGCCGCCTCGAGAGAGGGAAAACCGGCCACCTGATGTGAACTGAAGGGCCGGGATTATGTGAATAATTTTTGCATTATTAATATCGGGATACAATACAAGATCGTTGGCTCCAAATTACGTTGTAATTGTACATTTTTCAGGAAAATGTTTAAAATGTTTGGAGGACAAGATTGACACATACACCTGCAATTCGAATTGGCTTTCTAGGATTTGG
Organism: Morbakka virulenta; assembly: GCA_003991215.1. Taxonomy (NCBI): domain Eukaryota; kingdom Metazoa; phylum Cnidaria; class Cubozoa; order Carybdeida; family Carukiidae; genus Morbakka; species Morbakka virulenta. The sequence continues at coordinate 238,584 of RDPX01000133.1, read as the reverse complement.
TACTTTGGTACATTTATTGTTTATTCAATTCGGAATTTTTCGTGCCATTGGCATCAGCGTTGTTGTAAATTTTCTCCAGGTGTAAACAGGACAGGATTCGGCGGCATTTAATGATCATTGACATTTTTGAACAAAGAATTCAGTATAAAATTCACTTTTGATAAAAAGGTTTTGGGACCAGATTTATTCCTGTGGAGAATATTTCTTTAAAACTCGCTACTTATCTTTGCTTATTGAAATGCTACGCTTGTCAAACTAATGATACTACATCAAAAGTATAATTTGGCCATTCCACTAAAACCTTTTTATTGTTATGGGGTAATACAAACTTTGTGCCAATGTTTTGTCAGGGTTACGATAGTTCTTTTAACTAATCTATTTGAAAGAAAACAACTCCTCTATATAACACGATGTTAAAACAAGTTTATCGAATACACAAGAAAATAATGAAAATATTACAAGGCAAGAACACTACTTCCTGTAAGTAGTACTATGTGGAGTGTATTAATGAGCACCTAATTAATTACAAGAAACAGATTCACCCACATGTTACCAGCCATCGTTATAAAAGGATCGCACACTCAGATCCTACTTGTGCTGGAAATTGTTTTGTGGTTGTAGAAAATATTATATTCCACTTTGTGACGTACTGACCACGTACTGACATTAAGGACTGACATTGTTTCATCTTGTAGGCCTAAAGTGCTTCAAAGCGCAAATTATTTAGCAAGTCCTGTTTTTATCGATTAGCATTTTCCGGGAAGACTCTAAATTAACTCGGCGCAAATGTAGATTCTTTCACTGTTCTCTTTTACCAATTTGTCGTGTTTATGCTTTCGCACTTCTTTCTACTCGTGTTCTTCTCTTTGGGTACGAGGTTACCCTATGCCTCGTTACCCATCACCACACCATCGCACTCAAATAGAGCCCTAAACCCGGTGCATGTACTTTCTTTGATGCCCCCGTGTTCTTTTTTCTTTATATACCGTTACATCTTTACTGCATTTTATAAAATGGCCATTTTGTTTTCGGGTAGTAAAAATGATTTTGAACTGGTAAAGCACTTGACTGCTGGAGCACAAATTAATCTTTACACCTTCATGTTTCCATTAATGTGATTGATGCCATTCGTAAAAACTTTTTTGAGCTGGTTATGTTTTGATTGTACCCTGACTATGAGGCAATGGATCTCATATTGCTCAGCAAGACATAAGGGAGTGAAGTGGCTCTATCTCCTTTTTATAGGTTATCGAGTATTATTTTAATAATATCAACTCGATATGGTATTTTCAACCTTCGAATTACTAATTCAATTTTAATTGCATTTTTACGTAGTTGCGTTGTAATGTACCACCTTAACTTTTTGCTACATTTGCTAATGCATTGGGATGGTAGTACGGTTGAGTACAAAACTTTATTTGGTGTTTCAGGGGACAGTAGGCGTTTTGATGTCGTTATGTTTTTGGCTAGGTAAATTTTGTTGTTGTTTTGGTGTTTTTTGGGTTTTTTTAATTCAGACCACTATGATGTCATATAAAAAGCGAATCAATACTTTCCTTGAGTTTTGTGTGCTGGAATTGGTAGTGCAAGGTGCCCAGGAAATACCATTTTAAATTGTTTATTTTAGAAGTTTTATGATATTGCTTTCGCCTATGGTGGCTGCACCCTGACGATGTCTTGGATCTTTCGTGTGACCTAGGATTGAAAGTAAAGATTGTATCGTGAATGTCGAATTTCGGTTTAGACTGAATATATTAACGTCAATAATAAGGCTTTGTGATATTATGAATGTAGGCTAGTTTGATTGTGCAGGCAAGTAACAACTGAAATCGGCCCTCTTCTCTCACCTTTTGGTTCCAAGATTGAACAGTGCTTCTCTCCACTTATTTTGTGATTTTTCTTCTGGAACTAGATATTGTTTGGGATCACATGGAACATGTAACGAAGTGTCCCATTTGGACCCAAATACGGCATAGCATAGTTTATTAGTTCAAGAGTAGAACGAAAAGACCTTATCTTGTGGGTATTTAAACAGGTTTTTGGCACCTGTTTTAACATAAAGCTAGAGTGAAACCAACATGGTTTATTAACCTGCATTTAGCACTAATTAAGGGGATGGAAAATACATGTAACGCCTTTTTTCGCGGCTTTAAATGAACTACATAAGGGTTTTTGGTACATTGAAAAGGAATACTGTTCTGCAATATGTGGGTAATTTTTGGAAAATGAAATTCTAGCATATTCTCTTAATGCAGCTGTTAGGACGTCTTATGTATGAAATTAGGACCTTTTTAAGTTAGGGTATCTGTAATGGTGAGATGGATCCTCTTGCTATTTTTAAGTTGTTTTGTAAAGTACAGTTTTTATATCGTTTTCTTATAAACAAAGCAATTTTTAGTATTTAGGTTTTGTTTGGCCTTTTTGCATTCATTCCGTTGTTATTGCTGCTTTTGACTCAAAAATGGCCAAATGAGAAATTTAATTTTTACCACTTCCTTTTAAGCGATTATTCCTACTATTACTACTACTCCCCCTCCTGCTGCTGCCCTTGCTTCCACCTCCTCCATATCCTCCCTTCTCTTTCTCCTCCTTTTCCTTCTTTTCCAGCTGACGGCGAAAGCTCGTGTGCTACGGTTCTGAACCTTTATAACAATGCTTTCTTAAATAACAATCTGCATATGCTTGGCCCCAAATAAGAAAATACCTTACGAACAGAGATATTTCTTGGCAAGTGCTGAGGTGTTGTTCATACTTTTAAGAACAAAATTTGTACAAATCGATTTAATAAGCGCTTTGAGTGCGCGTCTTGTGGCTGGTGCGCTTAAGGTAATAGTACAGTGGATAATGTTTAAGATGCGCAACACTGAGCGGATGTACAGCGACTTGTCAGCCTCGACTGAAAATACAGTTCAAGCATTTCCCTTCTGGGCACTTACGAAGGGTATCAAAATCTGATTTCCAGTGTTGCGGTAAATTGGTCCAATAGCAGCAAATCTATTATCTATTTATCTTAATTTGTCAATCTTTGAGCGGATTGTTTGACTATCATTATTTAAGTCCGAAAAATTCTGAGAGACTTTTGCATACCTTATGAATAAAACACCCCAGCGGTGAAAATAAGGAATATACAACGTACAATAAGTTGAAGCGAAAGACTACATAATCACTGCAAAGAATATAATTTTCCACATTTATTGTTTGTTCATCCATGCGTGTTACATTAACAATGCCAGATTTGTCCAGTAATTTAATTGGATGTAGGGAAGATTTACTTTTGTCTTTTGTGAATTTTATGTTCATTTGCAAGTTGATAATTTCGCATAAGTGATCGCTCTCGAGATATGGACTGCGACAATGCCAGATCTTCAAAGTTTGTGAGCCATCTTTATTAAATATTTTGAGGTCATCACATATCCACTCTTGTATTCAAGCTCCAGAATACACCTATTATTCAATCAGGTTAGTTTCAAAACTGCTTTAACCATTTCTACGACACCATCATGAATTTCATGGATTGCAGTTTCACACATAAACGCTGGTGTAGTCACAACTTTATATTTTGGATCTATGTGTACCTCCTGTAAAGCACCAGTCAAGGAAAAGCGGCAAAACAAATAACATCGCGTTATGTCGGTCATGTGCCAAGTTCTTAACTGCTCTCAACTAGAAAAATCAATTTCAAGAATTAAAATACTATTAGGAATTTTGAAAGATCTGTTGCATGGTAGTGCTAGGGCGTGTGGTGAAGTGGGCTAGAAGGGCTTTATTAAAAAATATCTATAATTTTCACATTACGTTCACGTTTCACTTTCTCACATTGCTTGAATTAAAATAATAACATTGCAAAATGCAAATAAACGAATAAAGCGTCGATGCTTATCATCTATTTGTCGAATATTATTTTATACAGAATAATTCATTTAAGCTAACACTAAAATAAAAATTTTACCTACATCGCTCTTAAAAAGACTACGGCCACCGAAGAGTGTGGGGCTAAAAGGATGGGGACAAAAATACGTCGGGTGGGTGAAGTGGAAGGCATGACAACTAATTCCCGTTGAGTCCTCCACTTTACCAACCTGTTATACCTGTAGCCCCTTCCCTTTTATTGCATCCTTTTAAATTTTCAGTAGCCTTTGGCTCGTGTTATAGCCGATTTAGTTAAAACAAATTTTTAGTGAAGCTTGAGTGAATTATTACATCAAATAAAAACTCTCCATGGAAAGGTGAAATATCAACAGGACTTTCAAAGGTGACAGGAGTCTGAGTTAGTTTCAAACCTGTGAGCACATCAGGAGTCCATACTCCTGATGTACCTCTGAAACGAATACGTCAACTCAATGTCAAGAAGACCAGTATGCAGACTACCTTTCCGACAACATGGTACTCATTGTTCCCTTTTCACAATACCCACCTCAGGAAAGATACTGTCCAAACCAAACCACTCCGTCCCACTTTTAGAAAGAAACAACAACGTTCCCAAATTGTATTGTACAGACTGTCTTTCCCCTTCATCGGTGAATCAAAACATTTTTGGATTAGGGAGGGAAAGAGAGCTCTTCAAAAAGGTGACAGTTCCTGGTCATAAAATAGCCAGACACTGCTGGCAAAAGATATTTTCGGCTGATAAAATAAACAGATTATTGGCAGGGAAACCAGTAAAACATGAAAAAACAAAATAAAAGAAATAACTTATTCTCTACAGTACAGTGAACACATCAACCGTAGTCCTTACCTTAGACACTTCGAGAAATATGGTAATTCCAGCACTAAAAAAACCCCACAACAAACACCAAAAAGATATGATGCACTCCTCAAAACAACCTGTCACCACGAAGGAACGCACTGTGGAAATATGAAAAAGCGGTACCGAATCACTTGAGTAACCTTATGATGGGGGAAGTATTTCTCCGATTGCTAAAAAAAAGCTTCTGATCTAAGGAATTATAAAACTTCTTTAACTATTGAGTATTTTAAGTCTCAATTGTCCAGCCAAGCACCAGGCTCAGTTTCCAGCTAAAATCTGTTCTATCCAATACCAGGTGGTGGGTGTTTATTCAGCTTACTTTTTGAAGATGTTGCCCCATCTTGAAAGCTATCATCAGGAAACTTGAATATCTTGGTTGACAATGCGCCACTTTTATATTACAAAATTATGACATACTTAATCTAAGTAATGAGTAATTATGTACTAAAAGTTTAAAATTTTCCGACAAAAATCTATGTTTTATCCTGTGCCAGGTGGTGGATGCTCATTCATTTTACTTTTTGAAGGTGTGCCCTCACCTTTAAAGGTATCACCACGAAACTATGCATGAATGTCTTGATTGACATCGCTACTTTTATAATACAAAACAATAACATACCTAATTTAAGTTATGAGTAATTATGTAGTAAAAGTTTAAAATTTTACTAACAAACTTTATTTTTTGAAGTTTCAAAGGAAGGTATTGAGACAGGAAATTACGGCAGGTTAAGAAACCTAGTCTACTTGCTTTAATTAACGAGTAATTAACTAATTGAGGAATAATCATAAAGCAAAACTTTGACATTTCACTAACAAACTTGAATTTTCCTTGAAGTATGTTTGTTAGGTATTTGGTCAGTGACAACAATTTTATGCCAAATGACACATAATTAATCAGCATTAATCAGCAACTAAGTAATTAAAAAAGGGCAACTGTAAAGAAAAACTTTAAAATTTGACTGGCAAACGTATATTTTTAATGATATAAAAGTGACAGTGATTATATTTACAATAGCAAAGCCATGTCAATAAACTTGAAAATACCTATTATCAAACCTGAATAATGGGGTAGTGTTATGGTGTATCCTCCATTAGACCAAAAGTTCATGAACCCATCTGAAAATTAACATCCCCTCTTTGAAAAAATCCATGACAGCCCGAAATTTTCCAAGGGGGTATCAATGGCACTAGGTACCCCAAGTTACCCCCAGCACCCCCTACCAGGTACCCAGGTAGTAGGGGAGGGTATCTGGCTAAATGTGACTTGAAACGTATTAAATTGCAATTGTTACCAGCAAATAACGTGCGAGGAAGAGAATGTTCTACATTTGCCCGGTATTAAAATATATTTTTTCCGTTTTTCAAGCACATGTCGGTGAAAAGCGAAATCCTGGAAACGCATCACCTTCTCCCCTCTTAAATAACCATGCCCTCTTCGATCCCAGTACCATTTGTTACAGATTGAAGGCAACGTTTTTGTATCACAGTTAATTGCGAAGTAGGATTGATTAAAGCATAGTAAATATAGTACTAAATTAAAGTTGAGGCGTGATGGTTTTAAAGTAAGCAGCTCATAAATACTTTTGTTGTGAATTCCCATTTTATATTTTCCAAGCTAAAAAAGCAAGAGGTAATAGGTAGCCTTGGTACTGCCTCTGGGTATGATTTTGCCGGCAGAATAAGTGAGTGATTGCAGAGAAATCGTTATAGATTAGTGACAACCAAATACTAACTGCACTACCGAAGTCCTGTACGAAGTACTGAATATGTAAATAAAATGCGAAGATAAAAGTACGTTACAAGCACATTGGAAGAAATGTAGGTAATTGTGAACTAGCTTGTTATTCCTGTTTGACAAGCTGACCAAACAAAGATAATATACTTCTATCAGTTGAAAAGGATACATGTACATCTTTGCTGATTGCTTTGGACCCACTTGCAGTGATAGCACCCGACGTTCCTGCATAAGGCCACCTTTCACCTTTCTCGTCCATCCCAACTGTTACTTCACAACCTTTCAATACCTGAAACACAGGAGCAGACTTAATTTATATCCCTACTTGTATACTCTTTCGGCATTCAACCTATTTCTCTGACACTTGAAATTTGTTACGGTACAAAACACGTTACTTTCAAAAGTTGCTTGTTTTTTGTTTAGCTACATTTAGCGTGGAACAGGATAAAAAAAGAGTTTTTCCGATTCTGAAACCAACAATCCTTACGGTAAACTGAATTCCCTCATTATCTTGTGAATTAAACTACATTAACAAGTTGGCCTTTTTTTTCTTTTTCTTTTTTTTGCGACCTTGCATATCAAATACAAGCAAATCAATGCGGCATCAATAAAACCAAACAAAATTATCAAATAGCCTCACTACGGATGTTTTTCTAGTTTATTCAAAATTCAAAATTTGCAACTGGCTGGACTAGTTACTATTTGGCGTCAAACTGTACATTGTTACTTTGCTGTGAGAAGACTGGAGGTTCAGTCGCATGGTCATGTAATCGCTTTGACGCTGTAGCTTGGATGCAATACCTGAAAATAAAAACCCCTCTGCGTAAAGCTCTTATCCCAGAAGAAATCAAGATTGTCAATGCTGATAACGGGCATGGAGTGTTTACGCGGTTGTTAATTCACGTGACGATTTAGAACGCTTTTCCACACTGAAGTCAAGTGGTTTTATGTGGTAATGTGCTTTATTAAATATTGGCAATTCAAAATAACTTGACAAGGTGTAACAGGCATTCTGTTGTCTAATAAACCCACCCTAACTCATCCAAAACAACTGTTAAATGTAGTGGTACAAAAGGGATTCAAACATAACCGTGGTGCTCACCTGGTGCAATGGAAGTGGCGTGTGACCTACATTGGTTACACTTTCTTATGTACTAAAAGGAGTATCTGGGTCATACTCGGTGTCTGGCCATACCCTGGTCACAGAGTGTAGTCGACCTCTTTTTAGTTCATACAGACCGTCAAAAGATGGAAATGGAAAGCAGGTATAAAACCAGTTACATACATTTCGTCCTAACAGATCCTTTTATGCTTACTTGTATTTTCAATGAATCGTTTAACTCAATGAGTTGGACGTCACACACAGGTGATCATAAAACAATATGAACAAAGTAATCTTTTACAAACATTGACTCACTTTAGCCGCGATGACTGGTGCAATACAGCATAACCTAAGTAAAAGAGATCGGAAGAACTCATGAGCAGGTCTAAAATTTACTGTCTACTTTCTGAGAAAAAATAAAACTAATTAACTAACTAACAAGCTAACTAATTAATTAACTAACGTTTAACATGAAACGAGTCAGGGGTAATCTTGACGTAATAATAAACAGTGGGTTTTAATTTTAACCATTCACATTTAATAAAAGTACAGTTTATTTTTTCCGCTTTGGTCTTTATGAGCAGTGTTATATCGAGAAAATGGTATCAAATATGTAAGAATTGTTTCATTAACAGCCATCAAAACAGACGTAACAGAATGGAGTCCTATAATGATAAAACTCCCCATGTTACTGTAACATTTTTATTTACTTTTTGTACATAAAAAGTAAATAATAGGCTTGTTTTCGAAATTTGTTTTAGAGTTTTCCAATTTAATTATGCCACAATAATATATTTAAACTGCATTTTCACCTGTGATAACGTTTAACAGGATGTAATTTTATCAATACGAATATGAGAAGAAAATAATACCAACAAAATCAATTGTTTTTACAGAACGTTAATATAACAATATTCACTTACCCACCTATTATCTTTGATACAATCTGGCTCATCCATTCAAAGCATCTGGCCCTCCCTACCCACCTACATAAGCATCATTAAGTTTGTGTATTGAGTTCTAACATCCTGCTAGTGCAAACGAGGGACTACGTTCCAAGTCTGATAAAAAAATTTTTAAACACATGTCCTACAATTCTTTCTTCCGAACATACATGTATTTTAGTTTGTAATATGGACGATTTCTTTCATTCTATGGCTTTATACGCTAAACAGTAAGGAGCACTTTAGGAGGACCATTAATGTGCAAAGGTGAAACTAGCCTATCCGTAAACAGCTAAATAATAAACGGGTCAATTTCCCTCCTTAATCATATCTTTCTCTCGGGTCACTTGTTAAGCAAAAGTCGTGAATACCAACAATATACTCCCAGAAAATTGCCACAAGCAATTTTTTTATTCTCCCGCAATAAAAGGCAAGATAAGTCGACCTGCTACTCCAGACAAAAAAAGACCAGTAAGTCAATAAGTTTGTGTCTCTCAATTAAGTTAATAATGGCCAAAAATTTAAAGGCACTTAAAGTAGATAGATAGCTGAATGGTTAGATAGATGGATGGTTCGATAGATAGATAGATAGATAGATAGATAGATAGATAGATAGATAGGTAGGTAGGTAGGTTGATGTATAGGTAGGTAGGTAGGTAGGTAGGTAGGTAGGTAGGTAGGTAGGTAGGTAGGTTGGTACGTAGACGGTTTGTATCATGAAAAGTGATCCGCTAGTGATACACGGAAAACTATTTTGTAGGTCGACTGTTCTAATGAGAGTTGCAGTATACAATACCCGATTGGCTTTCCTTCTTTGTGAAACATCTCTATTGTTTCAGCTACTTTTTCGTCGACTGTGCAATCTGCCTGTTTAACTGCAAAGTCACAACTAGTAAAATCAAAAATATAGAAAAAACCAACATAACAAACAAAGCAATTAATAAAGAGGAAATACAAATACATGACAAAGAAAATAAACATTTTCAAAATTTTGCCCTTAAGATAAAACCGAAGCTTCTATAACCTGGGATCAACTTTTGTATCCAACATTTTTGTACGTGTTCATAATATATAATAAATATTGAGGGTTGGTGTTGTTTGTTTGTATCTATAGTAAATTTGATTTCCTTATATTTTCTCTTGATATTTTTTATCTTGGATATCGACTTAGGGCAGGGCAACGCAGTATTTCCTTTCATACAGTCTTCAAATTAAGTTTCACCATTTGCTTGCTGCAGCTTGAATTTCATACCATTTCACGAAGAAAAGGCATGCCTTGCATGAGTCAAGTGTGCGAGTTAGCCGTATCACCCACCATCTGTAAAAGCGACTGTTATGCATTCCAATCTGTTCGTGTCTTGTACTGGATCCCATCTTATCACAATGTTATCTTCATTCCTTGCGCTCATTTTCTAGGTCTTATGCTTAATACCCTTCACCTTCTGTCCACTGAGATCACTTTTATAATCATTCCGCTGGTCTTGAAGTTGATCCAGTCAGTAGTGTCACCCCCATTTGATAGTCATACATGAAAACTAGCATAAAAACCTTTCACCATTCCGATGACGTTTTCTGTATACCGTAACCTTTCATCCTATTCCTGATGTCTCCTCTGTAGATCTGATTTAATACTTCCTATAAATCGACAATATTTTTGTACAACAATGGCTGCTAGATAATAGATTGCTCAGTGTATTCTGTAGTACAAGCATACGTTGTATAGTATGCTTCCTATCCTGTTCCCTACCCACCCCATCCATTTTTTTCTCCCTTAATCTCCTGTCTATAATTTCCTTGGCACTGTCGATGAATAAATGGCTGCTCCTTAGCTAGTCCCTTTTCTACCACCTGCCTTATATTTTCGTTTTCCCATCATTCATCCTGTACTCATTCCCGTAAGAATGACTCGGTCTCTTTGATTTTCTTCCTGTCAATGTGAGGAAAAGGGTCCTTCTTTGTTCAACCAAACCCCAAGGAACTTGGCTAATCCGGGGTTTTGACTTACTATTCTTCACATCTAACACCTCTTTAATGCTCAGTTGTACACTCCCTCTTTGGTCCAATCTTTGGACTCAATGCTGTCGGTAAATTTCACTTAGTGGCTTTTGTTTTCTCAAGTCGAGTTTCTTTGACCAATTATTCAACATTAAGCAAAAGTAACTCTTGGTCTTGATCTCTTTTCGTTTCTTCAAATTCTACCTTTTTCTCTGCCAATATACTTTTCGAACTTGCTTCAGTTCCAGCCTGATGTTTGCCCCATCAAGTCATGGTTGCTTACAGAAAAAAACCCAGCGTCATATATACTCTGGTGTTCAAGACTGCTGTTCTGAACTTCTAGTTGGTTTTTGTGTGGCTCATCTGGTTTCTTATGTTGCCAGTTGGTAACACTCACTTCAGCATATCTTTATAGGAAAAAGTGTGCGAGCCAAAAACAGTGCCAATTATACTGCATAAACTTACATAAACCTTTACCCATCTGTTTCTCTCTCTCTAATCCACGTCTCCCATTACTTATTCACATATTCCTAGGTCTCCATCAGCTTTAATGCTTTTGTTGCCAGTGACATGAAGTGTGTTATATTGTTTGTTTTGTACAGTTTTAGTGTCTAAGAGAAACTGCCAGGTCACTCCCTCTGACATTGATGATAGCTGTGTACACATAAGTGATATCTCAAAAATAGAACCAAGTCGTCTAACCTTGCTTTCCTCAATATACATATATATCCATTTGTATGATTAGTATATGTTTGATATCTTCCAAAATAAAACCTGACATTTCTTTTAGATTAGTTTTAATAGTCGTTCAACCTTTTAAGTCCAACCATAACTACCTCAACTTTCCTCCATTTTCTCATCGCTCGGGTTAGCTTCATACTTGTCCCCACCGTGCATTTAATACAATGCTTCTCATTTTACTTTGCAATTTCAAAAAGTAGTCGTGAGATACCAGGCGGTACGTTCTCACTTTAAACTTTCCTTAAGCTTTCATTTAAGTTGCCTGTTTCCTTCCTTTTGAGTGTATTAGGTTACAAGTAACAGCATTTTCAACGTTTCATTGATTTTCTTGGGGTTTGTGATAAGCCAAAACGTTTAAGGGAGTTTGCATGTAATCTCTGGTGGTTTATTTCTCTTAAAATGGATGTAAAGGTTTGGAATCAAAATACAAAATGCCAAAAATAAAATTTGCACCAGACTCGGTTTGAACCAATGTCTTTGGCCTCAAACACTGGTTCAAACCCAGTTCGTTAAAAATTATACTTGTTAATCTTATTTCTTTAAAACGATAACTACAGTTGGCACAAGGATTTAATTTTTTTCATACCATGAAAATTGCTCTGCTTACCAAGCTAAAACTATGTCTATAACTCTTATGTAAACCATTTCCGTCACTGATTTGAATTCATTTGTTGCTTGCCTTATCACAAAACGGACCAAAATTCAAAAACAAATTTATAGTCCAGAAGGTCAACTCATCTAAAGCTCTTGCCCTGCTATACTGATTTGGCAAGACTATTCAGGAGGAATAAAAAGTGGTGCAATGGGATCCTGATTAGCATCAGAGCTAGCCCCAATCAAAAACCTGGTGTAAAATGATTGGGCCTTATAGTTTCATTAAGCCAAACTTTCTTTCCTCCTTTTTCCTTTTTATGTAAGCCTCAATTAATCCTGTGAAGCTGGGTCAAGCACTAAAGAAGGATATCTCAACGTTGCTCTATCTTTAGCCACATAAATTTGTGATTTATTTGCCTCCAAATCCTACTTGGCTGCATCCATTCAATATCTTTTCGGCATACCACATTATCTCTTCCCTTTTATTTAACTTTCTTTTATTCTTCTAACAGGGTTACCTTCCCCATCTTGTAAACATGACCTATCTAATTTAGTCTGCTTTTTCTCATTAATATATCTTATACTCCCAGTCTAGTTGTAACCTTATCAATTCGATCTTCTTTATTTTTCCAACTCTCTGTTCAATTTAAGCAAGTCATTATTTATTTCCACACAATATCACTTGTCTAATACGAAATTTATTTTAACTCTTAGCTTTGTTGGCACTCTTATCACTCATATTATAATGGAAAAATAATTCCAATTGCTTCAGGCTATCTTCACTCTTGGCTTAAATGCTCCCCCCCCCCCTCCTGGCCACTCCCTTTCTCTACCAGTAGTTCAAGGTTTTTAAATTCATCAACCTGGTTTAATAAAAAAATTTAAAACCTTGATCTTTTTTATAGTTAAAAATACATTTTTATTTCATTTCAAGTAATAATCAAAGAAAAACGATATAAATCAACTAAGATGATCATAACTTACAGGTTCTTTGCTGCACCAAATCCTCCTGGGATGATAACAGCTTGGTAGCTGTTGATATCAAGTTCTGATAGTGGCTTAATATTACCTCGTGCAATACGTGCTGATTCTACAAGGACATTCCTAACAAAATGGAATATTAAAAAATTAACTTCTATCAGTTAACTGCAAATACAACTCCTTTGAAATAAAAATAAATTAGTCTTGTAAACTCAGCTTCCACTCCTTGCATTAAACTACTACTGCATATCAACAACCAACTATCAAATAGACTAAAGTTACAGTGACATACATTTATGGTGACTTTTTCTCCACTTTTAGCACCAGAACATTTCCTGATACTTTAACCACATCAAGTGAATTTCACAAAAAAGACATGTCAAATGTTAAAAAATGTTAAACAATATTGTTTTGAAATGTATTGCAAAAAAACAAAAAATATTGATGTATCCTTTCTTTAAAACCACATAAAACTGGTAGTAAAAGCAACTGTTTATTCACACCAATATTCATATAAAATTAAAAAAACCCAGAAAAATGGTATAAGTGTAGCACTAGTAAATAGTCACAGTAATAACACCAATAGCAGTAGTAGTAGTAGTAGTAGTAGTAGTAGTAGTAGTAGCAGTAGTAGCCCAGTAGTAGTAGTAGTAGTCCAGTAGTAGTAGTCCAGTAGTAGTAGTAGTAGTAGTAGTAGTAGTAGTAGTAGTGGTAGTAGTAGTAGTTGTTGTTGTTGTGGTAGTAGTAGTTGTTGTAGTAGTACAGGCTTTGACAAATTGCATACGTGTGTACGTTACGTACTTCAAAACAAATAAATTCCTTTTTCACGTATAGAAATATTTCGCTCCAAGTCCATACACGTACAAGGTTTTTCTATTCTTAGTGTAAGACCGGTATAAATAATGAAATGCATTATTGCTTCAAGTACGTCTTCTATTTAAATAAATTTTCTTTCTTTTGCATACATGTACTGACATGCGGCATTAAAATTAAAAAAACCTCAGTTAATTTTTATTTTGGTATAATTGACCATCAACGGAATGTTTTGTTTGTATCACTTAACAGGTGTCATGGTAAAATCAGTAAAACGTTTTTTCTTCTTTTTGTATGATCAAACATGCGGAATGTTGTTTGAATCACTTAAAATGGTAAAATCAGTAAAACGTTTTTACTTCTTTTTGTTTGATTGAACATCAATGGGACATTATAGAAAAGATGTCTACGCAAGAAAGTATCTTTAAATTTTTTGGAGTTGAAAAAAACAAAGTTAGTGAAGAAAATATAAGTGAAAAAGTGAAAAAGTGAAAAATGTAATTGAGTCTCTCTTGCTTAGTGTGGAGAAAAACTTATCGAATGAAGAACAATGAGAAAAACGTCGCAGAAAACCGTTAACGAACAATGTTAATGATTATGTACATACACGTACATACTGTACACGTATATACACATAGAGAAGATAATTTATTCGTGTACGCACATGTACCGCAGCTAATATTCGATTTGTCAAAGCCTGGTAGTAATAGTAGTAGTAGTAGTAGTAGTAGAAGTAGTAGTAGTAGTAGTAGTAGTAGTAGTAATAGTAGTAGTAGTAACAGTGGTCATAATAGATATCAGATCTTTATGATGTCATGCATTGTAAGCTTTTTCTGAGCTACTTTTTGAGATACTTCTCTTGTCATCAGGGAACATTGACAGCCTGACGATGGGAGAAGTATCTCTTGAAACGTTCCTCAGAAAAAGCTTACAAATCATGACATGATAAAGCTCTTACGTCTATGACTTCCTCTCATTCCACAAAGTTCAGAATTTTGAAAAGTAGTCACATTCATCCTAAAATGAACATTAATTTTCTGACTGTGGGTATTTATTTAACAAATACAGCAATAAAAACTAACCAGTACAAACTGGGCTGATTAATTTCTATAATACAGCTTTTATGTCTTACATGTATATTCACACATATTCCAATATCAAAAAATTAGAGATTCTGAGATATCTTGATAATGCATTGACATGTATAAAATTTGGGTCCTGTTAAATATGATGGACATAAAGCAGCCTCACCTTGTTTCCTTCATTTCATCTCCATTTGTGTGATTGATGACATGCATTTGTTCCTTATCAGGTGCAAATATCTGATAGTTGGCATTGTTACGGCTTAAGCCTACCAAAACACTTGTGGAAAAAGGTCACAACATATGAAAAAAACTTTCAAAAGAAAAACTGTGATACCAAAAATCATTAATATTAAAAAATTGAAATGATCATTTCTTTATTACATTTACAGCTGTATAATAAGTTTATTGTATTTCACAGGGCTAAAATATGGGAAAAAAGCAAAAAATTTACAAATGTGTTTGATGAAAACAAATGCTTTGTTTCTGTGGAATTTTTAACAGTTTAAATACCTAAAGGTTATTAAACATGACTGTAAACTATGGGACTGTAGTAAATTAAGTAGGAATGGCAAAGGCAACTCAGGTTTAAAACACCAATCTAATATATTTTTGTTTTACTCTTAGGTTTGCATACCAAGCTTTTCAAAAACCAAAGACTAAAATAAATTTATAAAGCAAAATGTGACAACAAACATAAGGACAAAGGATAAAAGGATAGGCATTTTTGAACTGCACATTGCACTAAACAATCAGATGTATGTCAAAGGAAAGGTGTGCTAAAAAGATAATCATCATTTAAATTGATGGGGGGCTTTTACACTGTATCTTGAGCTAAACAATGTGCTGTCTTTTCTGAGGAGAGGTATTTTAACTGCTTATTATTCCTTACCCTATTAAAATGACTGAATCTGGTTAAACAGATTAAAGGAAGTGTGAAGTTATGGTTGTTGACCATCACTCATCTTAAACAAAAAAGATCACCACACTCTGCATTGCAGTAAGCAATCAGCAAGGGATTTTGAGATGAAGAGTACCACACTTTCTTGAATAGAAGATACAGCTTCTATTCTTTTCAAAGACTAATGTGTAATTTTCATATAAAGTTGGCCTTTAGTAAAATTGTAAAGTCATTATACTGCTACTATTTGGTAAGACAAAACCCAAAAATCTACCAATAAAACTTGAATATAAAGGCAGAAATACATTATAGCAAGATTGAGTTGTTGTGGCTTTGAAGCAAACTGCAAATGAAATTATCAACATATCATTCAGTGGGTTAACCAACAATATTAACGTTCTCAGAAAGAGACAGCTGAAAATCCTAGGGATCCCATAAAGGAATCAAATGGAAGCATCAAGTTTGTACGAAGGCAATAACAATGCAGACCATAGTGAAACATAAAAAGTGGAGAATGCTAACGAATTAAAGCGTAAAATCAAAGAAAAAATGTGAAATACAAATCCTAATAAAACAATGTGGATTTTGTTATTCTTACTTTTATCAATGAAAAAATTATTTCATTTGCTTAAAACAGGTGATCAAGGCAATACGTACCAGACCAAGAAAATTGCCAAATATGATGAAAAACTGTGGTGTAGTAATACATAAACTCAACAATTAAACTTTAGAAAAAAGTTTTTTTATCCTGTTAAAGACTGTGCTGGTTACAATAAACAAAACTATCACAGGATTAAGTAATTTGATTTATTCACACTACCTGTTTCAGTCAAGCATTGCAAAAACACTTGCTGGTGAATTAGGCATTTCAACCACTAAAAATACTGGGAGACCTTCCAGCATCTTTGAAGAACTATCTGTATTGGTAATTGGTGTAATGGTGATGGGTCTTTCACTGATAGTGCCCTGGTAAACAGTGGGCACATTTTTGTCATTCACAGATTCCTATCTATGAAAGACCAAAAAGGAAGCAAAAGATCAAGAAAAAATGGTACAGAAAGCATGCATAACACCATAAAATGCAATACATATGGATTCCCCCTCCACAAGAAGGCCCTCCCTCTGGGGTTGGTCGTCAACCAGTGCTTAAGCATCTTGAGACCATCTGTCCTGCATGGTTGGGCCCTACTGCTGAAGCCCTGACCAAAGAGAGACCAGACCTCTACACTTGATCTTAGCCAAAAGTATGAGAAGGTATGTCATGATGATGATGATGATGATGATGATGATGATGATGATGATGATGATGATGATGATCACTATCATGATTTTATTAAAGTCAGGATGTTTTCCTCTTTTGAAGGGCTACTTGTTTTTACTTGCCTCAGTCATGGGTATCCTCATAATTCAACTTTAGGGCATACTTTCACCATCATTGCTTTCCGATTCACCTTGTATCTTTCTCCTCCTCCTTTCCTCCTTAATATATTTATAATAATCTTTTCTTACAACATGACACAACCATCTCAAACTTCCTTGTCATACAGTTTTAAAAATTATATCCTTCAGTCCCAGGCTTTTCATTAGTGTCTTTGCTTTCATCTTAACAAACCAACTTTAGTCCACACATCTTAAGAATATTATGTTTTTCAGCTCTTCTCAAAAAACCTTCTTCAACTGATCTCAACAGCCATGTTTCAGATCAATATTTCATGACAGTATCTTGGTTTGCTGATACTGGCTGTCATGCAACAAAAAAAAACAATAATAATATTATTCTCAATAATCCTAGTTTATACCTAAGGCAGATTTCAACACATGTATCTTCTATTGAGCAACAACCTGATTTGCAAAACCAGGCTTTAATGTGCATGAAATATGGTTGTCCTAACTTATGAAAAAAAGCAAAATCATTAAAAATATAAATTTATAAATAAAAAATATTTTTAACATACAAATGTGATTCTGATACTTACGCTGATGCTTCATGGACCTCAGAACCATCATAGACTCCACATCCTGACAAGATCTGATGGGGAAAATGAGTGATAATCAATGAGCAAAAAAGTTTATTAAAAAACTTTTAAATCACATTTACCAAAATAAAACTCTTGTATATTACCAACATAAGTATTTCCCATTTCAGTATACTATATTTTTGAATGTAAATGTATAATAAATGCACTAATAGCTATGTGTACTTATAGGGATCCACTTTACAAGTCACAATTTCTGAATCAATGATTCATTGTCACAACCTGATAAACCTTCAGTAACTTATTTATTTCTATTAAAAACAAAGCAATGGTTTATATCACTAAAGAAAGCAATTTCAAAATTTGAGTAGCCCACTCCTCTCAAATACTATTCTTATGCTCTGTTTAACATTGAAATGGCTCTACCAGGACAAGTGTCTCTGCAAATACCTGAAAACTTTTGAAAGTGCTCTTTCAAAGCCTTTGTAGAACTGGAGAGAATGGTAACAAAAGACTGATGAAGAATGCCCAGAAAAGATTGGCTTAAAGACCAAATAAGCACTGACTCCATCACAGCCAATTCCATGCATTTTTTGTGATACAGGCCCTTTCATCTAATTTTGTTTTTTCATCAGATTTATATCTCTCCCATGTCTTTACCCCAAAATATGTACAAATTCAATAAGCCATTGAAAAACAAATCAAGACAAGCACTTCAAGGGGTGTAGCAACACTAAAACTAAAAGTTTCATTTAATGTAAGTTAACTATCAAGTCTCAGTGACCATGAGAAAATGAATAAACTAGGTCCCAACAGCCATAGGATTAAAAGCAGATCCATCTCAAGTGTGACTATATGATGAAATTAAAAAGTGGGTTCCAGTCATAAAAGTAAATGACATGGTTGTGAATGAAAAACACCTGAAACTAACAAGAGTAAATCACATGTAATATACAGCTTAACTCAAGGAAAGGTAAAGGGGGAAGTGGTAGCCCTCTATATGACAAGACAGACATTAGTAGAATTCTGATTCCATATAATATTTAGTACTATACAGTTTGACACAAGCTTACAAAATCCCAGACTCAATGCACTGTTATCAATTAATTTCAGATTTTATGCCAACAAAATCTCCATGTCAACTACAAATATTTTGAATGACAAGCATATTTATATGAAATTGATTTTTTAATACCTTTTTAGCAAAATAGGTGAAAACTAATAAAATATCAAGGTCAGTTTATTACAAAGCACAAAGCAGCATTGTACTTCTGATTTTATAAATTGTTTAACAATTTCAACATAATTTCTATCTATTTTGGACCTTTTGTCATCTTTCCACTTATTCCCAAACAGGCAAATTAAATCTCATTTTTTGAAGTCAATATTTCAGGTTTCAGTTGCTAAGTGCCTTAATCATCCAAGTAGGCTGTTTATTAAGCAACAAGCCTTCTTTTTACCCTTTTGTTTTCCTGTCAACTTTACTTACTACCCTTTGGCATGGATTTTTCCTTAAATGTTATATTAATCTTTATTCTGCTGTTTGCCTTGTGTGGTTTCAATAATTTTTTTTCTTGCATATCTTAGTAAAATGACTATACCAAACAGTAATTAGTACAAATAACCTAGCAAAAAAGTAACCCATAACTTACGACTAAAGTACCTTAATAAGTTTTATCTGGTAAACAAAATGGGACTTGGGTGCCTGATGACTTGGTGGTGGTCACCGTGGCGACCTCCCAAAAAAAGCGGGAAAATCTGTAGAGGGGAGTAGCAGAGGTCAAGGGGGTGTCAGAAGCAATAATAAGCATTTTAGCTTGTAATTTTGACGGTAGCCCTATTGATTCTCCTTCTCATTTAACGACTCGATTTTGATAACGCCCACATTTGTTAACAACGGGTGGCACGTGCGCAGTTTACGTTTGTGTTTTTTTAATTGTATTTAGATTGTATTTGCAACTTGCATTTGTATTATATTCAAAATGTGTTGACCCATTTAAGAATATGCGCATGTCTGACATCTTAATCCTTTGTAGCTTGCTAACTATTTGATGTTTTGTATTGTTTGATGAAGCTAATTCAGTGGGGTTTTTCGCTCTTCTGGATGGGGTAAAAGTAAACTGCAGAAGTACCCAAATGGAAATACGCTAAATGTACTCATGTCAACCTATCTATAAAAAAGCTAGTTTGTTGTACTTGTATTAACTGCCAGAACAAAGAATAAAGCCGCTGCGCATCTTTCACATGACAAAGTCAAACAACTGCATCATCACAAAGACTTACGACAGCTACTGACGGCTTTGACGATGGCATTGCTGAGAGCTTTCTGTGGGTGGCTGAATTAAATCCGTAACTTGCAAGTAGTCGATCAGTTTTCCTGACCTTGACAAATCGACAAAGAGCAGAGCGAAGCATGGTCACTGCAATAACAAGGAATTGGTCACTCATTGCGTATGTATGCTGCACGAAACTTTAATAAACCCCAGGCCACAAGGAGACAAACAGACAGAAGTGCTTTGTTCCATCAAATTTGCAAAGGCGGCGGGGGGGGGTACATGCAGGGGTTAACATAACCCCATGTCGCTCCGCCTACCGAAGTGCGCGCGTATTGCTACACCATTTCGAGACAAACAAACATGGCTTCCTGTAGTTTAGCCTGTCTTCCAGACGACATTTCGGAAACGTATTTGCTGTACAAACCGACTCGGAGGCAGCGCCAGAGAGCGGATTTATACAGCTGAGAGCAGTATCTTAATGCTGTGAGGATTCGACACAATACTGGAGCCATTTTTTATGTAAGTGCGACCTGTTTTCGGAGTCAGCACAAAGCCGAGGAACCGCATCGTGTGCACCTCACTATCGACGCAGAGTCGAAGACGGTGACAGAAGTATATTGCAAATGCAAAGCTGGGTAAGTGTATCATGCATTGTCAGATATAGCCTGTAATTAGTTTTCACTTGACTCAAATTAGACTACCAGGGCCTGATCGAAAGCCTTTTGTTTTAGTTTAGGTCAGTAGGATAGTGAGGAAAGAAATGCAGTACTGTAGTAGGGAAGTGATGCCTATCAGAAACGGTGACAAGCCTGCCTTAGCTTGTAGATCGGTACTATGGTTAAATAAGATTGTTAGTCGCAGATTGTAGGAGTTGATATAGCAAGCCAGTGCTGACAAGTAATGTATGTCTGTCATCATGCCTGTACATGTGTATACATGTGTGTTGTACTGTCATATCATAAGCTATACAATAAATAAATGTTGGTGGTTATCATCTGACAGATCATTTTAGTGAATGCAGCATGAGAAAACCAGGCTAAAGCTGAACTGTTTCACTGCATCCGTTTCAACAAAAAGGTACTTGTTGTCTCCCCTCCCCCCCCCCCCTATCAAAAGATTAAGTAGACTTTTATCCTATAAAGGTTTTTTCCCCATAAACTATATATCAAACGAGAGAGCATTTATTCCTCAAAAATCAGTTTAAATATCTTGTTCAAAATTGAATATTAAGTTGGTCAACTAATCCGATAAAAACGATGACTGTGCCAGGACCCTGACATAAATTGTACATCAAACGAAAGAGCATTTATGTAAATGATATAGTTTTAAAACTCATATATTTTTGTTCCCCATAGATTACTGATTTGAATAGTATAAGTTCACTTTCTGTATATATTTTCGTTTGATATATAATTTATCGAGGAAAAAATTTTTTTTATTGGACAAAACTTGGAAGATAAACGGACTGATGCTGGTGGCTGATTTGTTATATTCGAACTGGGTGTCTCGAAAAATGGCGGCTGGCAAGACCCGCAGGGAGGTGTGTATGAATAACGCGCACTGATTGGCTGCGCTGCCAGGTGTAAAACAAATTCATATTTGAGTTTTGTTGCCCAGTTTGAAAATTGGCTCAAAGCATTGAAAAGGGAATATCAGAACGAGGCTATCAACAGAGCAAGGTAAATCGAGACTGGGAGTTGCAGCAAGAATTTGAAGGGAAAAAATCTGATCGGCAAAGAAAATGTTTTTGCTGAAGCAGCTTCACAGAAATTCCAATCTCGTCATCAGAGCGAACCTAAATTAATGACTAAGATCCCCGTGACCAAAGCTGCATCGAATTGGTGGTTCACCAAATTTGTTTGTGTACATTGTATTGCCAGTTGGTATGGTTCAACTCAACATGCTGGGAACGAGTTCTAATGTTATATGTAGATGTCCTTTTGTGTCAAAATCCTATTTTTTGAATCTTACCAGACAACTCTTGAGTGTGACGCATTTTTCGGAGACAGCTGCTAACAAACCAACAGCTTCTGGTCCTCACACATCCAAAAGACAAAAGGTACTGACAGCAGGAACTAAGCTATTTGGGGTATTGAAATACCATAAAATTTTTGCGTTTTAGTGTTATGGCTGTGGTGTTTTAAATTTGTAGTTGGTAAAATTTAGTAGGTACCAAAGAAAATGCAATTGCGAAGGTAATGGACCCCCCTTCCCTCCTGTATTTGATAAATATTTGATACTTGAAAATTTGCATTATGCACCATAGTTATTACAAGTGCTAACTGCTTTGTATTTTGTTCCAGTGTCGGATTTTGTAGTCTTAATGTCTACCACCATTCGGCTTAATTTTCTCGTGACTAGACACGTGGTATTGCAATATAATAACCAATCTAACAAAGTCAACTAACTTCAATACTTCACACTTAGCCTATCCTATGTTGGTACTTTATTTGAGTAACAGTTTCAACGGTTTGTTAAATTGCATAGGAGAGTACATAAACTAACCGCCTTGAGCATGTCATCACTAATTACTAATAACCCTTGAAATTGAATCATTGACAAAAGAAAAACAACTTTTCCTACTTTAACCAGTCTGATTGCCTTTTACAGATTGTGTTGTCAAGAAGTTGCATTGTCAAGTTGTTTCTTGATCAGTGCAGCAAGACTACAATGCTGTAGGTTCTCAGATCTCTTCTTTTCCAGTTCTTTGCATTTGGTGAACAAAATTTAATTTTTGTTAGTGTAGACTACTGCGTAGCACCTCAGATATTATATCAGGGCTGTTACTAGGTAATTAAGGTATTCCCCTTTGACAATTAAAGTGTTTTGACTAAGTGATGACAGGACTGTTTTTATTTCTTTATTTTAAGCTGAAATTTTCTTCTTTTTCTTTAGGTTTTGAATACCTACCTAAACTTTTTAAAGGTGTCTAAGAAACTCAGCATAACAATTGCTTCACCTTTTCACATAACCAGTGCCATTGCTTACTGATTATTGTCATGATTACTTCTATTGCCATAATCATGCAAATATATCTATTTTCCTTTTATCCAATTGAACACAGTGCTCCCATCAAGAGAAAAATTCTTAGAAATATGTCTTTAGTCAATTTGGTTCAAGTTAGTTTAGAAAAAAATTATTTTTTCTATTAAAGTATAACCATAGATAAATATATTTATATTTATTTCAATATTGTTTGGCTTTTCATAGTATAATCGATTGGGAAAGTTTGTAGACTGGACCTACACTAAACTTAAAGCTGGGAATGGAGGAAATGGAAGTCCACATATAAGGAAAACCAGGTATTGTGCATTGTCTTGTAAGTATTTTGATGTCATTGATAAAGTCATTAGATAAATCTTCATAATGATTTTTGTGGAGAATGAGCCCCATCCTTGCAGTGTTTGTGTGATTGACTGCAACTAAAATATTTTTGAACCTGCACTTTTTGTTCTTTGAATTTTTTCTATAGTGTTTTGCCTTAGCTCCAAGATCACTTAACATTTAGCAATACACACAGAATTTCCCTGGTTTATAAGTTCTGTGGGAAGGTCATATTGTATTCAGATTATCTGCACCATTTGATTTACTAATGTTGTTTTTAAGTGGAGCAGCACTGTTTGTTTAACATATTGAAGATATTCATGTTTAGCAGCTGCATTGTCATTATTCTGCTTTACCAGTTCATTCATCCTCTTTGCCACCCTTATAAAAATTATTTCAGGGTTATTATTAATACTGAGTGGTCCAGCAGCAAACATCATTATAATGTTGCTGGAGTATCATGGAAAATAATAAAAAAAGATTTTGATAGCCAGTATGATAAGGGTAAATCAAGTGCATTTACCACACCTGTTTAGGTGTGGTAGATGCATTTGATATGGTAATAATCTATTATTAATACAGCAATTATCTCATGGGTGAGACCTATATAAACATGATCAAAAATATACAAAGGGCATGCATCACATTGTGTTCATGGGTAAAAATAGTAAGCCTTGGTAGGTTTCTCCATTAAGTTTCAGTCTGGATATTGCTTTGGGTAAAATATTATAATTTTGTTCTCTTATTTCACTTTATGAAATTGGATATATATACACATTTATATGTGTGTGTTTGGGAGTTTGTGTTTTTAAATAATTGATGTTTTGCTTATAACTCAGGACACCCAATTCTGGTGGGCCAGATGGTGGAGATGGTGGAAAGGGTGGAGATGTTATACTTGTAGCAGATGGAAATCTTAAGCAACTGAAGCACATACAACCACATTATAGATCAGAAAATGGAGAGAAAGGTTTGTCAAATGACAGAATGGGAAAAAATGGGAAGAATTTGTGTATCAAGGTAGAAAATATAAATTAATATCTGTTTGTATACTTGTTATACTATAATTTATCTAATTTTCTGGATACACTTTCCATTTAAAATTTGAGCATAGACAAATTTTAAATGGAAAGTGTTGGACATAGGTACCAAGAACAATAATTTCATAAGGTAGGGGCCGGGGCTGATAAACAATTTTCTGGCTAGAAAATAGGTCTGGGCCCCCTATGACAGAAAACATGCAAATGCACTAAGCCAATTACCATACCTGGCAGGTGTCTACCAGGGTGGGTTAATAATGAAAATCCAAGTTAAGTAACATTTGGCATTGTTATTTTATAAACCATTGCAGTACACAGCTCTTAGCAGAAAGCAGTCAATTACTGATGTGCCTTCATTCAGAAATGCTAAATTTAAGATTTAATAACAACTTCACAGGATAAGCAAATTATTGCCTGCAGAGGTTTGTGAACATACTGAGGGCTTTCCTTTTGACATTTCAGAGTTTGCAAGAGAGCAAATTAAAAAGTTGATGTGAAATCAGAAAAACTTTATTTCAGCTGCAACCTTGCTTCATATATTTAAAACTTTTACAGAATTAAGATTTGTAAGAATTTTTATGCTTCTTATAGAACATTTCAGAAATTACTATCTAATTTCTTAGCTGGCTAAGCAAAAGTTTTTACTATCTTAAAGCACTCCCAAAAGTCTTCTAAACAACAGCAAGCATGCACAAGTTTGTAGTTAACTTACAAGGTCTTGCCTACTAAAACCAGGCTATCTTTATCATTTCTGAGTTACCTAAAACAAACATTAAAGAAAATTAATACATTTTTTAAAGGTAGTTACATAAATATAATGATTCTTGGGAGGATGTCATGAAACCATATGTCAATATCTGTATATATGTACTGGATTTTGATGAATAACCATCACTGTTGAAAAGGCACTCCATCCAACCATTGGCCATATATTAACACCTCTTTCAAGCAAATTGTGATGATGACAATTAAATGGATTTTGAATACCTAGAGTGATTTTGGCACAGTATTATTAAAAGGTTGTTCAAAACCTGTGCTCCCAATCATAAAGTTGATGATTCTGAGGAATCTAGTATTGATTCCTGTGTGAGATCAGTCTTGGAAAGGCCTTATTGTAGGCTCCAGCAACAGCACCATTTACTGGAGGTTAAGTTTGCTGATAATGGAATGAGCTTTTGGTTCTCACAGCACAGCTTTTCTATTTGACAGATATGAATAATGAAGAAAATCAGAGTGAACCTTTTGATATTTCACCTGATGGTGCTATATTCATTTTGTTGAAGTTATACAGATTTGCTGCCATTAATTCTTTGTTGTATATTTCACCATCCTTCATGTTTTTGAATACTCTTCAGTATGTGTAAGCATGCCTTGCTCCAGCGACCAAGTATATTGCTAACATTTAGCAGCCTGTGCTAAAGACTCTTCACCTTGTGGAGACCCTTTGTCATAGAACTCTAGTTTCTTAGTTGTCAGCCAGACTACCAGTTTTATGTCAGTACTATAGTCCTTACATGGTAAATAGAAGATTCTTTCTATCAAGAAAATTATGTTAGGTTAACAAACAGCTAATTCAATCTCTTCTTTATTTTATCAGGTTCCTATTGGTACAGTTTTGAGGGACAGAGGTTCAAGTGAAGTTCTTTGTAGCCTCGCTGTTGAGGGTCAAGAGTTTATTGTTGCCAAAGGTGGGGAAGGTGGGCTGGGAAACTTGCACTTTCGCTCTGCAACAAACCAAGTTCCTCTGGAGACAACAGAAGGTAAAATTGGAGAACTGAAACAGATTGAAATGGAGCTCAAGCTAATTGCTGATGTGGGACTTGTAAGTTACCTGTCAAACTTTTTGTTTTTGATATGGTCAAAGATAGAATTAAAACATTAAAAACCAAATTAACCTCCTTCCAATACCACCATTTACCTTTACACTGGACTTGCAGTTATAAAGCTCTTTTAATGTTTTACTTATCATAGGGCTGCTATCTGATAGATATCCGAGATTTTCAATAATATTTTTGATAGCAAACATAAATTACAGCTACATGTATGGAAAGATGTCAGTAGCATATGTCTTTAAAAGTTTGGAATAAATGGTATTTGTCTTAAGGTTATTGTGTATCCAGGACCTTGGTACAGCCAGTACTTAATTAAAAGTAATTTTGCATAATATAGTACTACTCATTGGATGGTTTTTTTACTTCTAATGGAAAATTTGAATCTGTGTGGATAAAAAATTGTTCAAATTTACAATTGCTAGAAATTGAAATTAAAAATATCACAGAACAATTATGAAATTATGAAATTTGGCAACTTCTCACAGTAGTAGTAAAAACTTTTGAAACAATGGCTGAGGAATGGTGACTCATATCTGGGCTTTAATAGGCTGGTAGTTTGTATCTTTACATCTGGCTTATTCAGTAAGTTTGAATCTTTTCTTCCCCATGCCAAACTGTTGTATTAATGCACAACTTTCTGACTGTGTATGGTATAACTATAGGCAACTAATACATGCATTTTTATATAAACATGCCAATGGCTATTCCTTGTACCTTTTTTTATTGTTGATAAAAAACCCTAAGTTGTATCACACTTCTACTTTTTAGGTCGGATTTCCCAATGCAGGAAAATCAACACTGCTGCGTGCACTTTCTCGAGCTTCCCCAGCAGTAGCCGCATACCCATTTACAACTCTTCGACCTTACATAGGAGCCGTAGAATACAAAGATTTTTCACAGATATTTGGTAACTTTTGATAACAGTTCTTACCTTAATTTTTTGATAATGGTAAAAAAATTTGGTTGGATGGAAAATGGGTAACAGGTTGTATAAAGCCATTTAAAAATCTCTTTTTTGTCACAATACAAATTTTGGAATGCTTGACTTTTCATAGCAAGTTATATTATCTTGGCTTACAGCCATGTCATTTCCATTTGCACATTGGCAATTGTGAGGCCTCGAACCAAAGAGAAAATTGCTCCCCTCTCACTACACTGCCTCTATAGTTGAATCATGCTATCTTCTGCTACAAAATTATTTTTGTTTACTGTTGGCAGGAGGCAATCATCCTTTTCGACTAAGGCTCCATCAGGGGAGATGGTCAACGGTTGGATGCCATTGTCTGTGAACCCCTATACCATGATACTCTTGACTAAAACTAATATTTTAATAAGGTTTTTGCATTGCTTTACATATATATATATATATATATATATATATATATATATATATTCCATTGTTTGATTATTTTTGATTTCATAAAACTGTATATATTGGCAAGGAGAGAAGAGCCAAAAGTCAACACAAAACATGAATTACTCAAGTGTAATATTATCATGAACCATATTTGTTGCTGTTTATTAAAGATAAAATGCTAAAGCTGTTACTTTTGCTGAAGAGTGGTGTGTTGTGGATAAAACTAAATAAAGAGCATAGTATGAAATCCAGAGGTTAAACTGAAAAGGCCTTGAGGAGAAACGGAACCTCCGATGCTGATTATTACATCTTTAGTTTACCAGATTGCTGCCTTTGCTGTACAATTCTATTAGGACAAAAAAGGTGTGATCTTTTTTCAAGGAGACCTTTGACATATTATTTCAGATGGGGATTATAGCTTATTTTCTGTACGTGTGATGGCTAAAAACCAGCTGTTCGTAAAAGGATTTTCTTTGGCTGCCCCAGGGATTTATTTGCATACAGTATTACATACCCCTGTACACACAGACTTAAATGTTGGTGTAGGGAGATAAAACATTCTTTTGATTATTATTTAACTTTTGAAAAACTTGGCAGATCCATTCATTAATTTGGTTAGAGATGTAGAGTTGATGTAAATTGGCAATATTGCATAGTATTAAGTATGAGAACGGGCATTTCACATCTGTGATTGAGGATGTGCCTGTTGATGTTGTTTCAATGACGATGAGCATGATAGTAACTGTCTGGGTGATGGTGATGGTGGAGTTGATGAGGGTGTAAGCAAATGTGGTGAAATAAGTAATATGGTAGAGACAGCACTGTTGATGGTCAAGATATTGGTGTGATAGAAAAGTTTTGCATAGTGAAAACAATGGAGTTACCGGTATGTTGTACATGTCAAAGACACTGATTGGTTTTGAGATGGCTCAATAGATCAATGCCATTTTTGCCACTTAGATGACAAATATTCCAGATGGCTTTGGGTATACAAGTGATCGTACCCCATTAGGTGTATTTTTTTCAGGATAGATTCTACTAAATTTGCATCACTGGCTCCATTCCAGTTATTTCCTTTTGATACTGATGATGGTGGATGACAAGGTTTCTTTCCACTACATAAATGTTTTCTGTAATCATTTCAATTTGTGAGACCCAGGATCAAAAAAAATTGTGAGTTTTTTGTGTGAATGTGCATTGAACATCCTTTTAGATATAAATAATTGTTATCCAACACCCCATAATTAATTTTTAATATCCATATTTTTTTCTATTTATACTTTACATATATATATATATATATATGTTTGCATGTGCACACCTCTGTGTACCATCATGTTTAAATACCTAGTTGATAACACTGGTAAACAAAGAAAAATTTGTTTTCTCTGGCATGGAATGTAAGAACAGTTTTAGACTAATTTGAGGGTGCTAAATTTAAATCTGATCTTAGATTTCCCCCATCACATCAAGTTTTTGTGCTATACATATTTATATTTTTTTCATGAATTTTTAAGAAAGTAATATCCTATCAAATAGTGTAGCAAAAAAAGGCCGGATTATATGATTCATTTTGGTAAATTTACTTTTCATTTAGTCTCTCAATAAACTGAAGAAAATTTTTGTTTTCTTAGAACATGCATAACGTAAACATTTTTTATGATACGAAAGTAAACAAATATATTTCAACTTATACAAAACTCGGTTGCAGGTAGTGTTTTTTATTGATTTTATCACTAAATTTAGTTATTTATTGCTATTACAGTATTCTGCGGGGGTTTTTGTGAAACAATGCCTTAGGTGTGGGAGGTTGGGTAGAAATTCAAGGAACAACTCAGGTAGCTAAAAAAAATTGTTCTTGTCTTTTCTTTACTTAACAATGGCCTCTACATCTCGCAGAAGACAGTGCGCAAGTGATCCAAATATATTTTGCTACGTCTTTTGGAGTCTTACTTTGAAGAATCAGAGGTGCAACGTTACTGACTTTGTTAAGAGTGTGTATTTGGCTTCTTTCAAAGTACCACTTGGAGACCAAGACAAGCATTGGACTTCTCACAAAGTGTGCAACACCTGTGTTGAGACCTTGAGATCATGGTCTCAAGGAAAGAATGCAAAACTCAAGTTTGGAGTGCCTATGGTTTGGAGAGAACGAAACAATCATTTATATGACTGCAATTTCTGCCTTGTCAATGTAAAAGGTTTCAATAAGAAAAACAAGCAATATTTGCAGTACCCAAGCATCCCTTCAGCTAGTCGACCAGTTGCCCATAGTGAAGAAATACCCGTACCAATGTTTACTGAGCTTCCAAAAATTGATGACACAGATTTCTGCTCACCTTCTAGTGATGAAGAAGACACTACAGATATTTTTCATCCCTGTGATGAAGATAGTGACAAACCAATTCTGTTTACTCAGCAGGCTTTGAATGATTTGGTTAGATTTGTCAGTTTCATGTTTTCACAATCGTCAGCTAAACGTTTATGTTTAGCCGACGAAGATATTAGAAGAAGAAGATATTAGACTTCTTTAGCAACTGCGAGTTTTATGTTGATTAAACAATGACCTGGTACAAATGAGCCCATTGTGTTAGTATGTAGTGGCCAGATTATTGTTTAATAAATATAAAACTCGAAGTTGCTAACCAAGTGTGATATATTGTTTCATTTATTCTTATATATGTGTATATATATGTGTGTATATATATATACAGCATTTGTACATAATATACATTTTCAGTAGTATTTGACGGTCATTATCTTTTGTTTTCTCGCAGTTGCAGATATTCCAGGGCTCGTGGAGGGTGCACACCGTAATCGAGGTTTGGGCCATTCATTTCTTCGACATATTGAAAGGTGTAAATGTCTACTGTATGTGGTTGATCTTGCAGTGGAGAATCCAATACAACAGTTAATTTGTCTAGAGAAGGAACTTAATCTGTACAAAGAGGGATTAGCTGAATTACCTTTTGCAATTATTGGTAATAAAATTGATCTTCTGTCCTCTACAGAAAAAGTCGTGAGTAAACTTGAAAGGCAGTCAGGGAGGAAAGTTATCCCTGTTTCTGGGAAGCTCAAAAAGAATATTGAAAACGTTAAAAGTGTTTTATATGGATTATGTGTGTCTTAATTACGTTACCCTTTTAGTAATTAGAGAAATTACATATGTAAAATACAGGTAGTTCTTATCCAGTTACATCAATTTTGAACATAACGTAAATGAAACTTAGTTTGAAAATAGAATGAAGCATCAAATTTGG
Organism: Morbakka virulenta; assembly: GCA_003991215.1. Taxonomy (NCBI): domain Eukaryota; kingdom Metazoa; phylum Cnidaria; class Cubozoa; order Carybdeida; family Carukiidae; genus Morbakka; species Morbakka virulenta. The sequence goes on along the minus strand of RDPX01000133.1, from coordinate 207,887 downwards.
GGGGGGGGTTTTGTCTGAAGGAAAAATTATTTGGGATTCCAGCCCATGATTGCTTCCTCCAACGTGATGAACTGAAGGTAAAAGACTGCGCGTTTACAGAGTGTTAAAGGAAGGACAATGTTCAAATTAAAGACCTTGCTGTTGTGAAATGCAATCTATTTTTGTAGATTCTTTATTCTAAACTATTACCTATTCCTAGATTATGGTAAAACAAAGGAATAAGTTGTACACTTATGTTGACCAAGAAGTACCCACTGAGCCAGCTCTGAATGACCTAAATGACCCTGAAGATTTTTTCACTGGAGTTCCTTTGCAAACCGATTAGTTTTTTGGCTCTGTCGTTACAAATCCCAGGCTGGTTGTAGAGGGCTTTAGTAATCAAAATTTCTTGATCTACGTTAAAAGATATAACTCGTTATACACCAGCTGTTATCTTTAAACGCACTGATGATACTTTTACTGTGATTAGGCTTTGCAAATATATTTTAAAGTTTGTGTGTGTTGATGATATTTTTCTATATACTTACGAAATGTGAATCATTGTTTCTTTCATTAAAAATTAAACTTCAAACTCCGGATTTTAAACCTTTTTGAAAAGTATTTAACTTTTGCCACATGGCCACAGGCATTCATCACTGACATCTGGTGAGCATTAATGGAGCTACCTATGTTACTGCGGAGCTAGCTACGGAAATTTCCTTCGTTATGATATTTGCTATTAGAACTAAACGGGTATGGGCTAAATGGAATACATTTTTTCACCACAAAAGGAACTGGGTTTACACCATGAACATCCCAAGATAAAATACCACACCGAGAATCAAGTAGACTATACAGAAAACTCGAATTATTATATTTTCTTGAGTTCTGTCGACCCTATTGGTCGTTTACTGAATGGAACTCAGTGTCGACTCGTTTTCCTAACCTACTTCTACTAAAAGCAAAGGACAAAATATGAGTGACCTTAACAGGTAATTGCCATAACAAGTTTTTCAAGAAATAAATACCTTAGTTGAGGAATCAAGGAAGAATAAAGAAAAAGATGGCACACAGGCACATTTTATCACTTTATGGTGCCTTTTTATTCAAAGAAGATTTTAGCTGCATGTACCTATAGGCCAACCACTTTTCGTTTCCATATTTTACACAAATTGCTGGTTTTAGGATAAAAGTGCGCGCTTATATGCGTGGTAATAAGATAAATACGTGTTTTGTTATCAGCATATTAAGGGCTACACTGACCACTGCCTATATGACGATGCTCATTCTGTCTCATTCTTTTACTAATTTGAAATTGAATCAGAGCAGATGTTACCCCAACTTTCAGGCTAAGTTCCTAGCCTAGCAATAGATTGTGAGTGATGTATATATATATATATATATATATATATATGTGTGTGTGTGTGTGTGTGTGTGTGTGTGTGCGTACATTTTGACGTCAAGGTATTTGAGAGCAACCATAACTTTGAGGGAAAAAGTTGTGATCCCTTAGTTCAGTGCGAGGTAGGAATGGTTCTCTAAATCAGTATTGAACATCAGCCAAAAGATCGAGACTCATCAAGCATTCTACGAATACATTGTTGGTTAGGTGTTCAAATACCTTACTAATAAGGAAAAGAAGAAAAGTTTCACAAAATAAAAATTGAAACGAAGACCTCTGACATTACTGAAAGCTAACGAGATAGTACGTTTTAAAGTTAACAGGCTTTTTCAGATCGATGTGGACCTAGTACTGCCACGTTTCAAATCTCACCCCAGGATATAAAATCGAGCTTAGGTACTTAGATATTAAAGTTCTGCCAGGTAGTGAGGCGTCTTTTTCCTTGGAATTGTCATTAGAAGACTTGAAAATAGAAGTAAATATCCGAAACCATTATCCAGAGGTAGACAATCAGGAAGTCTACTAACTGGCCAACGCATCTTCACAGCTATTGTTGTGCCTGTACGTCACATGAACCCCAAATGGAGGTACTTGTGACGTTTCGGTGCAAAAGAACAACAGCTAATTTAAGGAACGTAACCTTTAACCTGAACAACGGACTTATGAAAATCAGGAGTACGTTGAATTGGAAAATAGGAATGATCGCAATGGGAAATGGCAGAAAAACATGGACGAGAATGAGATTTAAAATTGAAAATATGACAAGGTATAAATGCTTCAATACCAACCTGAAGCCATTTTATGAATTCGGTTACATCATTAGAAGCTGATTTGCTCAACATTGAATCACAGGGATTATCACCAAGAATATGTTGAAATGCATCTCAGTTTAAAGAATACATTCAATATTTGCATAATGTTGGAGGAAAACGTATATCTGGATGTTATTTATACATACACAAGTTATTTTCTTCATTGCTTACATTTAAGCTCTTTTTGTCTGATCTGAACTTCATGTTGCCTCCTTCAAAACCTATTACATTTAAGGAATGCATATAGAAGTTATCAGAAAATAGTGGATAACACTACGCAACAAAAAATAAAAAAGACTAAACCTGTTTTTCTATGTTAGTTGTGATGCAAAAGTGGCAGAAAACACAATTTTTCTTCTGGAAGGTCGTTTTTGGAGAAATGCTGGACAACTTACGTAATCACCAAGAAGCGCCATCTTTATCATAATTCTCCATACTATTTTCAGTCCAACACTAATGGTGGAATCATTCTTTGTTAAAAAAATTGCAGAAAATTGCATTCCAAAGCGGAAGTAGATCCGACATTGTTTAATCACTGTTGTAAACTGATGAATGGCGTTATTTGTTATAAACTGATGAATGGCATTATTTGTTGTAAACTGATGAATGGCATTATTTGTTATAAACTGATGAATGGCATTATTTGTTGTAAACTGATGAATGGCATTATTTGTTATAAACTGATGAATGGCATTATTTGTTGTAAACTGATGAATGGCATTATTTGTTATAAACTGATGAATGGCATTATTTGTTATAAACTGATGAATGGCAGTATTTGTTGTAAACTGATGAATGGCAGTATTTATTTACAGTTTAAACAATATTCACTGAGATAGGAACCGAAAATGATGTCGAGTCTTTGTTAACCATAAGCGTGTCCAATTACTGCGTGCATTCATATCTCACCGAACGCATAGCATGTTTTGTTATAGAAATCTCCAATGATTCTGCGGGCGCTATGTTCGAGGATAATTAACACAGACCAAAACTCTCTTTCTTATGTGAAGACTGTATATATTCCGTATAACTTTCTCTAAATTAACTTAACACTTTCTACAAACATTCTTTAAACTTTCTACAAACATGCTTTAGACTTTCCTAAGATACTAAAATTTGCGCTCCTATTTAAACACATTGACAAATGCTATAAATCACGTACATAATTAATAAAATAAAAAAAAAGGTTGTTACTAAAATAAGTCGGGAAACGAACAATATTACTTAAACTTATGATAAACTGTGGTATGATGCAAAGTTCATCTCGTGAGCTCCTGTTCATTCAAACGAGCTTAGCAACACTAACAACACGAGTGGCTTACATACACGAAATATAAAACGAGGAATCTGACGACAATTGTAAAATGAGAACTATACAATAACAAAAGATGGAAGTTTCTACGTCATGTTTATTTGATTTGCACTTAGTAATATATTCAACGCAGTATTGTTCAAGTCATGTCAATTAATTTTAGAATCCGATCATAGGAACAAGCCAACTCTGTCACAGTGCGGTAAGTCATGGCGTCGCGTGGCTGCAAATATTCTCCTGATTCTTTTTGTTATATATCTGGAGCTTTTATACGCATCTGGGGAAATAAATTCCCCTTGAAATCTTCTAACCAAGTAAGAATAGCATTCAAAGGTTATTTTGGAATTGATGTTGGAGATCAGGACAGAACTTTGGCGCCACACTTCTGCTGTGAGAACTGCAAGAAGACCCTTGAAAGTTAGTTTAGCTATTATTATTATTATGTGTAACATATTTTTATCTCAGAATAAGATTATATTATTCTGGTCTTCATTATACTTATGGAAGCAGGTGACAGCAAGTCACCAAAGGTCCCAAAAGTCCTCTTTCCAGGTCTATAAAGACAACACTTTCCTCAAAATTCTTGCCGTTCCTAACAAAGCTGTTTTTTGCATTACCTCTATCCTGATTTTAAGTCCTAATTTCTGTATATAGTCGTCAAACTTCTTTCCTATTGCACCTAGAGCACCTATGACAAAAGGTATGATCAGAACCTTCTTTAAGTCCCATAAACGGGCAACCTCATCTCTCAACAGCTGGTACTTTTCAATCTTTTCAAGTTCTTTTTCACAGACCCGAGAATCACTTGGTATTGCAACATCTATAATGATGGCCTCCTTCTTTCTTTTGTCCATAACAACTATGTCAGGCCTTCTTGCTTGCACCGCTTGATCACACTGGATGTTGAAATCCCAAAGGACTTTGTGTGATTCTGTTTCAACGACACCTTCTGGCTGTTGTTGGTACCAGTTCTCAGCTCTTTCGGCTCCGGCAGCCCCACATGCTGTCCAATGGATATACCTTGCTACATTGTCATGCCGTCGCTTATATTCACGCTGAGCGAGTTTGCTGCATTCACTCACAATGTGCGAAACGCTTTCTCCTTTTTCGCCACACATTCTACAAAGTGGTGACTCAGCAGACTTATCAATATTATATTTGATGTAGTTAGTCCGAAGCGATTGTTCTTGGGCACTACATATCAGAGCTTCTGTGGGTCCTTTAAGGTCACCCTTGACAAGCCACTTCCAGGTGTTAATCTCGTCCACTCCCTTCAAGTTTTTCACAAACTGGCCATGTAATGCTTTATCTTTCCAAGTATTCTCAAGTTCCTTACTTCTGTTGTGTTTGAATTGTTTGGGTTCGATAACAGTTTCTGTGGCAATTGTTTTATGATTTACTACCTCCTTCAACATTGGTTCAGCACTCTTCCGAATGTAATATCCTAAGCTATTTTCTTCCACCCTTACACATTGTTTACACCCTATTAAGCCACGTCCGCCTCTTTTTCTAGGCACATACAATCTCGCCACATCACTATTGGGGTTGAGTACTTTATGCATGGTCATCAGTTTCCTAGTTTTCCTGTCAAGTTGTTCCAGTTCTTCATTATTCCACCTCAGTATACCAGCCCCATATCTCATCAGAGACACTGCCCATGTATTGATAGCTTTGAGTTTATTCCTGCCATTTAGACGTGATCCAAGAACTAGCCTGGTTCGTCGTAGATATTCCTTTCCAAATTTATCCTTCATTTCTCTTTCCTTGATCTTATCATACTCTAGTATTCCCAGATACTTGTAACCTTCCGACGTGACCTCACTAACCTTTTCGTTACTGGGTAACTTGATTCCTTCGGTTTTGCAAACTTTCCCACGCTTAAGCACCAGAACCCCACATTTCTTAATCCCAAACTCCATCCCAATATCTTTACTTATCATTTCCACCGATGATAATAATCCATCGATTTCCTTTTCATTCTTTCCATAGACTTTAAGGTCATCCATAAAGAATAAGTGATTGATCTTCAAATCTCCCCCTTTCAATATATACCCAGCTTTTGTCTGTTTTAAAACATCTGTAATCGGCATCATACATATGACAAATAGTAAAGGAGAAAGGCTGTCTCCTTGGAAGATGCCTCTTCTGATGTTGACACTACCTAATTTTTCACCTGCAGATGTCAACTCCGTTTTCCAACTGCTCATTGTCTTCTTTACGAAAGAAATTACATTACCCGAAACTTGTGCCAGCTCTAAACTCTCAATAATCCACGAATGCGGGACCATGTCGTAAGCCTTTTTATAGTCAACCCACGCCATGGCGAGGTTGGTATGCCTTGATTTGCAGTCCTGAATTATCATTTTGTCTATTAATAGCTGGTCTTTTGTACCTCGACTCTTTTTTCGGCATCCTTTCTGTTCAGGCGGCAATTTCTCATTCTCATCAAGGAACTTGTATAGCTCATCAGCTATTATACCAGTCAACAACTTCCACATCAAGGGTAAGCAGGATATTGGACGATAATTATCAACTGCATTACCTTTGATGGGATCTTTCTGACAGAGTACCGTTTTCCCAATAGTTAGCCAAGCTGGTATTTCACTTCCTCCATTTATCATGTCATTTAACTGAAATGCAATGCGGGCATGTAAGTTGCTTAATTTTTTTATCCAGTACCCCTGGACCCCATCCGGCCCAGGAGCTTTCCAATTAGGGATCTTCCTACTCTTCTCGCGAACCATACCTTCGCTTATTAAGATGTTCCCCTGTTTATTTTGGTTCTTCCTATTTTTAAGTTCCTTTAGCCACTCACTATCCCTATTATGCACTTTTGGATTGTCCCATATACCACTCCAAAATTGCTTACTCTCATTAGCATCAGGTGCTACTGTGTCCTGATTCATTTTTCCATTCAGTTCATGATATATGCGCCTCTCGTCTTGCTGGAAAACCATATTTGTCCTATATTGCTTTATTCGTTCCTCGTACCTATGGATCTTCTTTGCTTTAGCACTCATCCTCTGTTTCAGTTCTTCACAAACAACATTTATACCCTTTTTCTTAATATTATATTTACGATCTACCTCCCGGTACTTCTCAATTCTTCGGATTTCACCCTTTTTAAACCGTTCAATTATACTAATATTTATTATTATTATTATTTATTATTATTATTATTATTATTATTATTTAAGAAATTTATACAGGAAAACCAATTCAAAAATTTTAGAAATATATACATATTTACAAAAACTTCTGTTGTCAAATGGGTCCTGTTTTAAGCTTAAAAGGAAAATAACTGAAAAGTATTTGAGAAATCTGATTCACTCAGATTCGAAATATGAAAAATTTAAAGCTTCGATCGTTCCACTGAAGTTTAACTTGGAAGATTGAATGTGATTTGCTAAACCCGCCTGAGAGTTTGGACTGTTGTCAGTTTAATTTGTATCTAGAAGCTAAAATTAGATAAATACAGTAATATAAAATCATTCTTTATTTAGATAGAAACTTTAAAACTTTGTCAAATAAAACTTATTAATTCTTTTGTCAAGGTCGCACTTCGAACTGCAATTGGCAGTTCATTACATAATTTTGCCCCAAGAAATCTAAAACTTTTCTTCGTAGACTCCAGTTTCAGACGGGGTAGCCTTAACATTTTCCCATTATTTCTTGTCCTGTTTTTCATAACTTCGAAATACCCTTTGAAATTTTCGCACACATTATGACTGATATTTGAATAAACTTGAATACACGTACGACGTTTTTGAAAAGTTCTTTTTTATATAGCATCTATTTCTTCGTAATAGCGCTTTTTGAAGGTTATGAAAAGCTCTCCTCAAAACTGGAAATTCTCTTCTTGACAGTATCAGTATAAGGACTAGTGATTATCGAGCAGTAGATGAAAATCGGTATCAACATGGCCTTGTATAATGTGAGAGCTGTTTCTGATGTTAGTTGTGCACGAACTCTCTTCATCAAATAGAGTCTCGATGACGCCTTTTTATATACTGAGTCAACATGGTCACTCAACGAAAGGGTTTGATCTAGTTTCACGAGGTACTTGTATCTTACTGTATTTGCAATCTTGTTAAAACGGTACCTGATATCTAATGATTGATTCCTTACTTTTTGGAAAGACCCAAAAAGCATGAATTCGGTCTTTCCCTTTTTCGTTTTCACCACAAGATCCATGGATTCCAACCAATCTGCAATTCTGTTGAAATCTGACTGCAACCTGTCTTGGATTATTTCTTTCGACTTTCCGGAAAAGTATATCTTGCATGTTGTAGGACTAGTTCAATCTCATTAAAGGTTATCAAAAATAGTAAGGGCCCCAGAATCGAACCTTGAGGCACTCCACAGGTGACTTTTTGCGGCTCCGAAATTTCTGTACCAACTCGTACCGATAAAGTGCGATTGGGTAGATAGTTCGTAAAAATATCTCCTTCGGCTCCATAAATACTATAGGAAGATAAAGATTCTAATATTTGACCGTGGCTCAGCATACGATAAAAATGGCTCCTGTCATTTGACTCTTATCCGTTTTTTCTCTAATTCTATCAAGAAGTAAGGTGGCTGCTAGCTCAGTGTTTCTTTTCTTTCGAAAACCAAATTGTGTGGACGATAATAATTCTTTTTCTTCGAGATGTTGAGACACTTGCAGATGAACTAATCTTTCGAAGATTTTGGAGCAAATTGGCAGAACACTAACTGGTCGATAATTTTCGAGTTCGTGTTTCGCTCCAGACTTGAAGATAGGCATGACAATAGCATGCTTAAAGTCTTCTGATACAATACCGGTTTGAAGAATAGAATTTATCACATGAGTGAGCGGTTTTGCGATGATGATTGCTATATCCTTGAGTATACCAAGAGGTAGGCCGTCATGCAGGCACACTGTGTTCCTTGAGGGTTTTTTCAGATGTTTAAAAACGTCATTAACACGGATTTCTTTGAACTTGAGAGTTTTCGGAAAACACTATGCTGGTTTCGACCAGATAAAGCTTTTCAGTGGCATAGCTATCTCCTTTACGATGTTGGCGATAGTTGCAAAATACAAGCAAAATTTCGTAGCAATTTTTGACGTATTTGATGTAAAAGCACTGCCGATAAGAAACGTTTTTGTCATGGAAGGCTTCTCTTTTGTTGGGAAAATCTTTTTGAGAGTTTTCCAAAATTTATTTGGATTCAATGTGGATTCTCGTAACATGGTTTGCGAATGTTTATTTTTTGCTTTTCTAAGGCTGGTATTAACTTAAAATTGAAAGTGTAGTACTAGCGGTTGTGGACTAGTGTTAATGCTACCTGCATCTACGAATTTCAGTCGTTGTTAACAATGTCAAAGCGGTGATATTTAATATTGCAAAGGTTACCTTGGCTCTTCCCCTTGCTCCTCAAAAGTAAAGTGTCTTTAAATTTGACTAACAGGACAACATATGATTTTATGAATGATGTTATGGACTTCTAAAACGTCTTACATTTTTCTTTTTTGCTTTAGATTGGTACAGTTTGCCAGCTCTATTGCACCAGTAGCCCACTCAGCAGACCTGCGGGAATCTAAGCCGCCACCCATTTGTGACCTATCCCCCCTCTCCGACAGCACTAATTGCCTCCGACGCAACTTTTAAGGAACAGGATGGTTAAGGGAGAAAACCGTATTTTTCTAATCAAAAACATTGACTTGATTAGAGACCTTGGTCTACGAAGTCGAATGGAGAGCTATTAACATCCCGCTTGAAACAATGGGACCTGCTGGACAAAGACCTTACTGTGTCTACTCAACGCAAGCGACATCAGACGTTTTCTACATTTTTCAAAGTCAAAGACGGCCTCTGTTTCTGCAATGACGTACGTAGTTTGATCAAAGAAATAGGAATTCCCTGCATTTTTGAAGAGTGGCGACTTTTCATTGGCAGTTCATCCAAGAGTTTAAAGGCAGTACTTCTTCATGATGGAAATATATACCCTTCCATTCCTGTGGCGCATGCTATAAACATGAAAGAAGACTATGGTAATGACAAAATGCTACTTGACAGGATTAATTACAGAGATTATTCTTGGTGTGTCAGATTTTTAAATGATTGGCTTTCTGATGGGACTCCAAGGTGGATTTACAAAGTACCCTTGCTACCTCTGGCACTGGGACAGTAGGGATACGGAAAATCATTATCACAAGCGGCATTGAGATATTCGAACGGAATTTGGAATCGGGGTGATGAATGTTAAGCAACAGCGTTTAATTGAACCATCAAAAATTCTCATGCCTCTGCTGCATATCAAGCTGGGGCTAATTAAACAGTTTGTCAAAGCCCTGAAACAAGAGTCCGAGGCATTTCGCTTTTTGATTTTCTTCTTCCCCCGCCTTTCTGCAGCTAAAAACTGTGCGGGTATTTGTGAGTATATGGGCCCCAGATAAAGCAGACTGTAGACTGCGAGCAGTTCGAGGAGTCAATTCCAAGGAAAAGGCAGCTTGGTAGAGCTTCAAAGCCGTAGTTAAAGACTTTTTGGGAAACCACAACGCTGCAAACTATTCAAGCTTTTCATTGAGAACTACATAGAGATGGACTGTAGCATGTTATTAAAACTCCATGTTCTGCATTCCCACATCGACCAGTTCGAACACAACATGGGTCCCTATTCTGAAGAGAAAGGAGAACGTTTCTATCAAGACTTAGCAGAATTTGAGAAAAGATACAATGGGCAGTATACTGAAAACCTCTTGGGCGACTATGTATGGAAGTTAATGCGTGAAAGTGACTTTCAACACAGAAGGAAGTTTCGTAAGACAATTCATTTCAAGTAGGTTTTTTTTTCTATGAAATTCCTATGAAGTATCCACATACTAGTTTTGTATTTATTTATCTTCTATTTGTTCTCTATCACAAATAGCTAGGCAACCTTTTCTACTAATGTTTTCCAATTTGTTGTTATCAAATTAACTTCAGAGTCTTGATTTCAATCGATCTCGGTGATATGCCGCTACAGGAGTTACTTGGAGAATGTTTGCGAAATTTCACTTTTTCAGTTTTTACTAACTAAAGCTTGTCTTTTTGTATTTTTCAAAGTTCCATGAATTTAACCACTTATGTTTGATGGCATGTCTATATGTAGAAGCAAGCATTATTTCAGTCCCCGTGTTGTTCAATTGGCTCGAACTTTTTGTATGCTGTTGTCAGAGAAATTTACAGGATCTTGCGCTTTTTATTTATACAGTGTTCTTTTAATCGAAAAAATCCACAAAGCATGGGGTTTTTGACAAAATATGCTCCGCATTGTTGCTGCGTAAATTACTGCATATTGCAGATTCAATAAATTTGTAAACATATCCTTCGAATTCGAAGAAAGGGTTTTTGTTATAAATTGAAAAATTGTTATAATTTTTTTTTAAATCTGTAAAATTGATATGATCTTATCAGTAAACAATAAAGATTTTCTTGGTTTTCTAGCATGGAGAATCAGGAAATAACACTTTGAAGCCTGGAACAAAAACGTTTTTACACAGTGAAATCTTATTATATTTTGAAACTGAAGTTAAATTATTAAATATGGAGAAATCGAATTGCCGCCCAAAGCTTATTTCTGTAATCAAACCTCGGTACCCTGAATGCATAACAATAGTTAAGTCATACATTATACCTTACATCTGTCAATAATAAAAAATGATTGACTGAAAGCTAAAAAAATTGCTGATATCTATTAAATTTTATTATCTTTTAAACATTAGTTTTGTGAGGAAACAGAATTTACTAAGAGTTTTTGTTGATGCAAAATTGAAATTTAGATTAAGAATGGGAAATCATTATTCATACTTACATTGCCTTGGCTTCAAAATTTACAAAACAGTTGGTTTTATTTGCCTAACTCAAGAACTATATCTGGACATTTTTAAGTAAATAGGTAAGATTTATCAGCTTATTAGACGAAAAAAAACACCTGTTTTGCTGCTTTATTGCATAATATGTCTCGTGAAAAATAAGATCAGTTAAAGTACAGATTCAAAACAAACTAAACTAAGAATTTGTTACCCAAATTTAACAATTGTAACAATCGTTTTTAGTAAACCTAGATAACAATAGTGAACATATCTTCCTTAAAATGATAATAAAAACAGACAGGATTAAATCTATGAAGCCATAACAAATTTGTGTTTTAAATAACAATAACATCGTAATCATAGAATTAGGTTCCATACCAATAGAGTCTCGGGAAGCCGACACAAAATGGACCTCATTGACTTAAATTCAAAGGTGATCATTCGTGTTAGTTCCGGACTTTTCCTCCTGCGGGGAATGATTGGACCTTGAAATAACCTTGCTTTGACGGATTTCCTTCTGTCAAACCTACCCAATGCCCTTGAACTTGGAAGAACTTCCCAAGGTGCATTTTTGGAGTTATTATAATGGTGTTGCCTTCTAGTTTGAAGATTAGAAACTCATTTTTATCTCCTTCGTTTTTGTCTGTCGCATACACCCAAGTTCCATCAGTTGCCAGATACAAAATTGGTTTAATTGAAATGCGGATGACAAAATATCCATTCACCTGTTCATCAAAAAAATGTCTCATTGCATAAAGAGGTGCTCCACTGTGTGCCCTTACTTCGATATAGTCAGAAAAAGAATAAAATGAATTTTTAAATGTTGGCCATTTTAATGAAGACAAAGTGAACCCTTGGCTATTGGCTAAGAATTTTAGGCTGGGGGCTTCAGTTGATAAATCCAAGTATTTAAGGCAAGTCTGTATGTAGATGGAGGTCTGATCTTTTCCTGGTGGGTAATAAAATGACAAAGTGGTAGCTGTACTTTCATCAGGTTCTGTAAGAAATTTAAGAGCTTTCTTATATTTAGGGAGTTGTCCATCTCTTACGCTAGCAAGAGATTCTGCTTCGTTATTATGTCCACTTTTCTTCACAATTGAGACCATTTGTGTGTACACAAGAGCACGCATAGTAAAGAGTTGACAAAATAAAGATACAAATTTTATCGCTCGTTTTCCTTCTGAGATTTTATTAGTATACTGTCTTTGCTCAATGCGTGTTTTCACCATACCTATAGGTCTGAGAGCTAGAGTGATGTGAACTTTCGATGCAAGGTTATCAGCTTCAGATCGAGTCAGGTTGTGGTTGATTTTAGGCTTAAGATAGTCCATTGCAGCAGATAGTGCAAGCTTGGCTCCTTCAATCTCTCCTTCCAATTCAGCGTCTGAATTTTCACGGAGGGCTTCTTTTACAATATCTTCCGTACTACGTACTACTTTCGTCGAAGTAAACAGTCCAAGAATGGATCCGACTAAACCGATAACGGCACCTATTGCTGATCCAGGTCCAGGAAAAGCTTCAGCAATGGATTTGACAATTTCCAAAGCACCTATGGCAATTTGTAATCCATCTCCACTGTTCAGCTTTGATAGTGCTGGCCCGACTGCGTTGATGACCCCTATTACCTTCTTTGTTGTACCTCCTGATTGAGGTTGTTGGACAAGTTCTTTGACCTCAACCAAACTATCCTTCAAATTTTTGTCGTCTACTTTGCCAATAAGGTCGTCAAGTGCAGCAGTTGCATCAGAGGAATTAGCACCAGCACACAAAACAAAGGGTAGTAATAGAATTGTAACCCTTAAGGCTATCACTGGACATGCAATTTTAGACGACATCTTCATAATTTTCTGACTGATGTAACAATAATTGGTTGTCCTTGAAGAACCTTTTATTTAAGACGGCTCTGTATCAGTTACCAGTTAAGTTATTTTACATTTTATGAAATCATAAACTTTCAGAAAACTAAATGACAACCAAGAATTGATTGGTAAATAACAGATATTTGTATATGAATCAGGTTGAAAATATTTTGTTTCATTAATGATCGATGAAGCGAAAATAAACCAGTCCAGTAATGTCAAACACGTTGGGTTTATTTATTTTTACCGGTATGAAGTTCCACACGAAGAGAAATGAAAGACCTGAGACCAACCAAGCTAAGTACATATTTAAATACTAAATATTTTTGTGTAAGTTATATCTATACATTTTTCATTCCTTCTCATTGTCCTCACAACGGAGCTGTTTTGCCATGTTATTGAAGAGTCGAAAGGTAAGTGAAACCGCAATATAAGTAATCAAATCAAGTAACTAATTAATAGATAGGTAGATAGATAGATAGATAGATAGATAGATAGATAAATAGATAGATAGAAAAAAGATAGATAGATAGATAGATAGATAGATAGATAAATAGATAGATAGATAGATGGATAGATAAATAGATAGATAGATAAATAGATAGATAGATAGATAGATAAATAGATAGATAAATAGATAAATAGATAGATAGATAAATAGATAGATAGATAGATAGATAGATAGATAGATAAATAGATAGATAGATAGAT
>RDPX01000133.1:181258-192634 GCA_003991215.1 Morbakka virulenta | reverse complement strand
ATAGATAGATAGATAGATAGATAGATAGATAGATAGATGGATAGATACATAGATGGATAGATAGATAGATAGATAGATGGGTGGATAGATCGATTGAGAGATATATCGATGGATGGATTGTTGGATAGAGAGAAAGTATGAAAGAAAGAATAAAAGGGAGAAGTATCTCTCGAAACGTAGCTCTGAAAAAGCTTACGTCTCATGACATGATAAAGCTCTTTACATCTATGGCTTCCTCTGAGTCCATAAAGTTCAGAATTTTCAAGATTACTACAGATAAATTACGCTGTGAAATGTAAATCAGATTTCCAGGCTTATTTTAATACGGAGGTTATTCCTTGTCAATGTCGTACTATCAGTCCTTTGACCAAGACTTATCTTCGATATTAAAATTTTCATTTTCTGTTAAAATTTGAATTTTTCATTTTTTTGTTAAACAATATGCTTTACCACCCACTGAAATACCATTTAACATGAGGGTATATATGTGAATTAATTTGATATTTAAGTGTTTTAATAAATATATGGTTTAAAGATTTAGTTATATGAGATAAAAACAATTTTCTTAAATAACGGGGTATCAATACAAATTAATTTCATATTTTAATGTATTTGTAATAAATGGTTTATAGATTTAGTGTTCTTTAACTATCAATGGAGAATTTGTAAAGAATGTTAAAAAGTTTACTTATCTTCGTAGTTTGATAACATCAGATGGAAGATGTGTGAACGAAATAAAGAAACGAATCACTTTAGCGAAGGATGCTTTTAGTAAAATGGGTTTAGTTTTCAAGAACAGGCAGCTGCAAGTAAAAACTAAGATTCGAGTCCTGGAATGTTATGTGTGGTCTGTTTTGCTTAATGGGTGTGGTGCTTGGACCATCAATGAAAGCATGAAGAAACGAATAGAAGCAGTGGAAATGTGTTTCCTGAGAAGAATTCTTAGAATATCTTGGACTGGCAAAGTGAACAATGAAGGGGCATTAAAGAGAGCAGGAATGAAAAGAAAGTTGATGAAGGTAATTAGAAAAAGACAACTGCAGTTTCTTGGTCATGCAATGAGATGTGAAGGAATGGAAAACTTGGTGTTAACAGGGAAGATTAAAGGAAAGAAAAGTAGAGGAAGACAGAAACTGAAATTCATTACCAGCTTGAACAAGGATCTCCAATTCAAGAGGAGTGACTGTGAAATTTTAGCACTGACAAAAGAGAGAAAGAGATGGAAGACCATGATCTCCAACGTCCTGAAAGGATAAGGAACTCAGAAGAAGAATAAGAATAGATTTAGTTATATGTGATGCATTCATAATAAGATTTCCTTATAATAGTATAGCTCATAATATAATTGACGTGTAAAAGCTAAACACAGCAATCACTTTGTAGTTTTATCATCTAATAAAAGCACACACACACACACACACACACACACACACACACATATATATATATATATATATAATCATTGCGATGATATCATGACATGTAAATTAATAATAGGTTTTATTTGAGTAATGCCATGTCTAGAATGTGGATAAAAGCATTGCATTAGTACCGCTAAAAAGGAAATATGCCTTTGATCATAATATTATCTTAAGTGTCTTATTATATTACAGATTTAAAGAATAGTTATGATTTTTTCATTACATTTTTCATTATGATTTTTTCATATAGAGTATTTGTGATCTAAACCTCTCGGCACAAATAAAGTATTTGAATTGCATAATTATTTGTCAATTTGCGTAAGCAAATAAAGAAACTAGTTGCCATTTAAATACTAGATTTATATATTGTTTTCCTTATTGTTGTATAGCACATAAATAATTTATGTTTTAATTGCAGTTTAATCATGTAATAAAAGCAGATTAAATTCATTGTGTTATTACATCATATTAATGATAGAGTTATTTAATAAATATACATTAGATGGTTTTTACTCGAAGTAATTTATCAGGTCGTTTATTATTGATTGATTTCTATAATCGATCTTCTTTAATGCTTTATTCTTCGGTGTTTTATTATATGTAGCCAGAGTTCTTTATCTTTTTCCTTCGATTATAGCGTCAAAATAGCATTGTTTATTTTTCATTTCGTCCTTTATGATCAGCTTTTTATAACGTTTTGCTATTCTCTCTTCTACTTGTTTTTGTGTTTTGATATTTATTGTAAATTCTACCTTGTTCACTTTTTGAAATGGATTAATTTTAATATTTATTATATAGCTTGTTATATAAATTCAATCTGTATTATAATCATATAATATGCTATTTTCATTATGAGATATCTCTATTAATTTCGAACACTTCAGAATGGCTTCTGAAATGACAAATCTTTTAACACTCCTATAATCTGATAAAATATGATCTACTTTCTGTTCTCGTATTAAAAATAAGCCGTTGTAATAATCTATAGTTACATTTGTATTTTCGAACAAACAATATGTCCAAGAGCACATAGCAGTATCATAGCCTGCACATGTAAAACCTTGATTAATATTTTTTATATTTTCTACCTAGTTCTCTTATAAGACTATTAGTTTTTTTACCTTCATTCTCTGGAAGATGATCAACGATAAATTTTATGTACTTGCTAAAAGTATCTGGTTCAAGAGCTCTTTTATTAGCAATCTTATATTTGATCAGTTTTAGAGGTATGTGTAATATGTCAACCATATGGTATCAAATTTTGTGAGTGAAAATCTGCTTCAATTTTTATAGGATTGCTTAATTTTCCAGTATAGTTTCAATGCTGTAAAATTCACCAGAAAAAATTTAGATCGCTGTTACAGTTAAAAGATTCAATTACTTTATGTATTGTATTCAATGGTATCGGTTTTGTATTATTCAAAAGTGTACTTGGATCTTATTTAGCAACATCTATACAGACAACATCACCAGATATATCATCTGTTATACATTATAGTAAGGCTCTAGGGTAAAAACCATCAAGCATTTGTCTGGTGTTTACATTATAACTTGCATTATAACATCAGGTATGTAACCGTTTCATTGTTTAAAAAAACGTTTTGCTATGCTTGTATATGTCTGATTTCTCCATTTAAAACCTTGTATTCTAAATATTTTAAAAAGCTTATTGCATAATATCTTTCTAGCATATTCATCGCTTAATAAGTACAGATTTTATGATCGATAAAGCTATCTTATGTACCATTATTATTCCAATGCAAAAATTCAACATAAAATGCTTCCTCTTTGCGAAAGAAATCAGTTGCTTCTTTCATTTATATTTTAGGAAGAATAACAATTATGTGATTCTCCTTATTAATACTAGAAATATCTGAAATCTATTCAATCTTTGTAACATTTTTGTGTCTCCTAGTCCATTTTAGATCTGACATAGATATTAATAAATCATTGCAAAACGTTTGGTTTGTGTTACTTGCTATAATTGTTAATTTTTTATTAGTTATTGCAAAGTAATGATGATCTTTAAGAATATACACTAATATACCATCCGTATGTCCACTTGACGGATATATGTTTAATAAATTTCTATACCTGCTTTTAAATGCATATATCAATACAATATTACGACATTTCTTTGCCCAATTAACTAATCCATGTGTATTTATCATATCACCTTCGGGTATACATTCATATATTTCATTCTTTAATTTCTTCCAAAGTAAATGTTTTAAAACCTATTTCTCCTCATACGTGATCCCAAATGTAACCGTTGACACATGAGTGAACAACATAGCTATTGACTGGTAAATATCATATATATTTATCATACCTGTTAAACAACAATGGTTTTTGATTGGTCTCTATTTGTTACAGGTATGATTCTAATTTTTATCTTCCCATTTTATGATATTTGAAATCTATCTTTTTAAGCTTTATTATTTGATACCCAATCCCCTTATATGTTGACAACATAAAATTGTACATTTATTTATTAGAAGAATATACATTGCATACATATAAATATTTATATTTTTATACGCCTTTTTTGGTATTTCTATATTAGAGGGACCAAAAGTTTCCCCCCACAATATCAGGAGTATGTTTAATCTTTTTCTCTTGAGAAATAACTTCCTCGCACTTTAATAAATATTCGTCAAATTTTTCTTCTGTATCATCCTCTTTACCTTTATATTTTGCATATGCTTTCCATTCACGTTTATAAGATATTAAAGGTGTAAAAATTATTTCTCCTATATTAATTTGTACCTTAATTGGTATAGAAATAGTTTCCTATTTTATCAATCCGATTTTGAAAAAAGCTCTTCAAAACACTTTATATTTTTATGATTTTAGTACTTAGTTTCATCTTTTTATTCCTAAAATTTGCTAACGAAACATCTCTTAACTAATAATTCCTAATAATACTTTTATCATTATTATAATCCATTAAATTTAAATATTTATTATATATTTTCAAATTCATTCTATTAATATTAGATTCTAATCTATTTAGTTCATTTATAAATTTATTATAATCCGATGATTGTTGTTGTACTAAACAAATATTTATTTGCTGTAAAAGGGAAAAAGAATGAAATAAGACAAAGATTTTAAAGGATTGAAAGGAGAAGGTCTTTAAACGATTTCTGGTCCAAAAACTATTGGTAAAGGCATACGTAGATATGAACAACCACAACAAACCATAAGCTACAAAATGGTCAACACTTTAATCTTTAATGAATTATGCATGGCTGGTAAATGATATGATTATTGAAGTTTTTAGCAACAGAAAAGTTATTTATTAAGAAACAACTGCTGAATGAACAATCGACGTACTTAAAATGAAATGTAATTCTAAAAGTGGTTCTTAACAAAAGCAAAACAATAACTTGAATATGCTAGCTAACATACAACTTCATAACTCTTCTGGTAAAACAGTATTAATTGGAGGTGATCTGATTTATTATTACAATCCAAATAATCTGTTGAAACGTTTACATATTATCAGTGCTTCTAGACCTGCTGGTAATACTCATCCAGCTCTTATAAGTGAATCATAAATAATTATTAATAAACTATTAGAAGTAAATAAAATATCCAAAGAGCAACATGATTTGTATGTTAAAAGATATTCAATTCAACCTACTATTCTATGGATATTTTGTTATTTTTAACATCAAGATCTTGTAAGAAAGGTACTTGATCTCATGATTTTGGGAAAATCCAAAACTTATTCTCGACAAAAATAAGGAATATTATGTGGGTCTTAATTCAATAAGTATGTCATCTTCATGGTATAAGGTGTCATTCACATTCGCCAACAATGTTTTGAAATATTCTTATGATTCTCGTTATACATGGGCAACTATTACTCTTTCTAATGGCAATTATAGTTGTACTCATTTGAACAATGAAATTCAATCAGCTTTGTCAGTTAATGGTCATTCCAAGACTGGAATTACATTATTATTTATGACTCTCAAAACTGGTTACTAACTTATTCTTAGTAATGGAGAATTGAATTGGCTCATAGGTTTTAATAAAAGTATAATAACCACATTAATGTATTCACTTTCTCCTAATATCACAAGAGGTGTTGATGGTATAATGGTTCATACATCCCTAATAGGTAAATCAGCTGTTTCAGGCACCTTATCAAATGTACTTTATCAATTCAGTGTAAATAATTTGCCTTTAACATACCCATTTTTTAAAGAGCCTAAACATATTTTATTTAACAAAAAAAAATACAAATCGTATTCGTGACCATAGAATATATTCCTGTAGGTCTTATAATTTTGAGCAGAGAAGGTACTTAATATTCTAGTAATATATGTGAGAAGATTTAAACAAATAACAAATCAAATTACTGGTGAATCATATTATGATGATCGAATTGGCTCTGAAATAATGGAACATCAAAGTGGGTGATGGAATTATGGATAATCTAATAAAAAGTTACAGAAAAAGTTGCTTTAACTCTAACAAGACTACTAAAAACATAGCTTCTAAAGCAACTTAAGAGGTTGCTAGTAAAGTAGGATCTACAACTGCCGGCGTAGTTACAAAAAAATTAATAATAAGTTTAATAAATCAACATTACTTACTTATTATTAATCAAAATTACTGGTGAATCATATTATGATGATCGAATTGGCTCTGAAATAATGGAACATCAAAGTGGTGATGGAATTATGGATAATCTAATAAAAAGTTACAGAAAAAGTTGCTTTAACTCTAACAAGACTACTAAAAACATAGCTTCTAAAGCAACTTAAGAGGTTGCTAGTAAAGTAGGATCTACAACTGCCGGCGTAGTTACAAAAAAATTAATAATAAGTTTAATAAATCAACATTACTTACTTATTATTAATCAAAATTACTGGTGAATCATATTATGATGATCGAATTGGCTCTGAAATAATGGAACATCAAAGTGGTGATGGAATTATGGATAATCTAATAAAAAGTTACAGAAAAAGTTGCTTTAACTCTAACAAGACTACTAAAAACATAGCTTCTAAAGCAACTTAAGAGGTTGCTAGTAAAGTAGGATCTACAACTGCCGGTGTAGTTACAAAAAAATTAATAATAAGTTTAATAAATCAACACAAAAGAATAAACCTATTCCAGAGAATACCTTACCTTACCTTAGATCCTCCAGTCCTGGACAGGACAAAGGGCAGCGAGTCGGCGCCAACCGTCGCGATCAGTTGCGAGGTTGACAACATCATTCCACATAAGGTGTCGACTTCGGATATCTTCATTTCAGAGAAGGGTAATGAAATCATGAAATCACGAAATTATCGAAATTATCGAAATTCAGATAATAAAACACCTACACCGAGTAATCAAATAAACGATTCACTTTCAACTGAATTTAACAAAGTTTTAAATATGTGATTTCCATCTAACATAATAATAAATAACATTTAGATTTTCAAATAATCTTGAAATATATAAATATATCGAAAATAAACTCAACAAACGAATTATTCAACCTGGAGCAAAATATTAACCAAATAAAAAAAGATTGATGTAGATACGACTAATCAATCAGGACCTCTTGATTAGTACAGTACTATCCTTGAAATTTATTTTAACATGAGCAAGTATGATGAAACTGTTAATATAAAAAAAACTGATATTAGTACTATAAATGGTAGTTATGGAATTATGTAATTATTTAATACTAAATACCATGGCCAAACAGTTTTAGATATGAATGACTGTAATCACATTATGAATCTCAAAAATTTGGTAGAATATTCAAGGACCTACACTAAATCTGCTGGTGGTTCTCAATATCATTATCCAGACATAAGTTTCCTTGCAAATGTACAAGAATATACATCATTAACAGGTGCTCCATATCATTACTTGAAATGTTAATGATAATGCAGATCACCGTAAACGACAACAATTACTAACAGATACTGTTGATAACACCCAGACTGTTATCACTATTGAAATTCAACTAAAAATGATGATAATGTTATCTTCCTTGATAGCAATGTGACTAAGAAAGCTAGATATACTCTTAACAAAATGGTATTATACTTTCCAAGACTATAATTCAATCCAAATTATGAGACAATGTATTTATCAACCTTTCTACACAGTTGGTCGTACCTGAAAGAATTAATTGTTACGTCTCGTGGCACAACTGCAAGACCATCAACATTTAAGATCACAAAAAGCATTCAGAAACCTCGTCATGTTTTTCTCTTTTTTCTTCATTAAGAAAAATCGAATAATCAGCTACACAACATGTTTGTTTAAAATACCTATAACATTGCTGGTAATTAAAACTTTATCACCAAACCTTGAAATAAAACGAGGTGCATTTCATTCTGCTGAAAGAATGGAACAAGACAAAGATGTGAGTAAAACTTACGGTATATTATTAGAATGTCAACCTGGTTTTTCACAATATCAGTAGGATCCGTATAGCAGTTTTGAAGGGCTTAAGACTCTATCTGGTATATCAAATTTCGATTTAACAAAACAAATAACAAAATGATGTCTAGTGATACTCAGCGAGAGGTTAAGTACACTTTATCAGGTGTCCCAGACAAGGCTTATACAACATATGCATCATCATCAAATACGCCTTCCGTCGTTTGTCGACATTGCGTTATAATCCAATATTTATTAGATTTATATTTAAACATTCCTCCGAAGAGTTTTGGCGAGTCACCAAGCAAATCCATTTATACTTACCTGACAAGAAATGTAAGTGTTCCTGCGGCCATCTTTGATCCTTCACTTGTATTAGAAAAGGAAGTAGATCCATGTTGATAATAAAAATGGAAGTGTAGTGTTACACAAAGAGTATTTTTAATCATAAATCATACATCTATTAAAAAATTCATCTGACTGTATTATATACAATGACTAAATATTATAAATATAGTGTGATAATAATAATTAAAAAAATAAAACTGTAATAATTAAAAAGAGAAACTTTTTAATAAAACTCCGATTACTTTGGGATTATCAAATACTGAATTAGATGGTAATGATCAATTGATGTTAACAAAAACACAAACTAACAAATTAAAAAAGCAAAATCATTAAAGAAAGGTGTTGACTTCAGAATTTCAAAAACTCAAATGAATTGTATTACTCAAAAAAGTGGATTACTGCTCTCTAGGTTGATGATACTTTTGCCAACAGTAACTAAAGGAGCAGCTAAAATATTTTCTGGATTAGCAACTGTTGCTATTCAAACTTTGTGATCTTTTGTATTCAAGCTTTGGGATTTGGGATTTGATTTGATTGATTTGATTTGATTTGGGATCTTTTGGAATGTATTAAGTTCTTTGAAAAGGACAAGTGGGTGGTTACTTATTAAAATATGATAAAATTAATCAGTTGGTCGCACATAAAAATCTACTAACAAAAGAAAAAAAAACATATTATGAATTCGATTAATAATGGTAACAATTACGTAATTAATACCAAAACAAAAAGGCGGCTTTCTTGGAACTTTTCTTGCTTGTATTGGTATTCTATTGCTTGCTAAAGCTCTTGGAGTAGCCCTTCAAAATAGAAGATATGATAAAGGCCTTAAAAATAAACCTTATTCTGGTATGTTAGCCCTGTACAAATCACCTTGATTTGTCGGTATTGGCATTAAGAGCAAAAAAAAAAAAAAAAAGAACTCCAAAGAAAGAAAAACTAAACAACATCAGGATTAGGTCTCTTACTCGGAAGGAATTAAACCCAAAATTTGTTAATAAATTTAGATTTACATAAATGGATAAAGTATCTACAAATTAAGAATTTTTAAGTTGCATATGGAAGAGATCAAATACAGAATCAAACTAAAAAAGAGATTTACATTGTAAACCTCGGTGATAGTTATAGTGAAAGAACTCATTGGTGTGCATTATCAATTTAACATGGTACACTCCTTTATTTTGATTGGTTTGCTCTTGCTCTTCCTGACAAAATTATTAAATTAGGTGACAAAATGAAAATTAACTATATTTATAATTGTAGTTAGTATCAGGTCAACTTTTCTGTGCTTTGTGAATATTATGTAATTTATTGAATTCACCAATGGTCTAAAGGTAAGAATTATTATGATAAAATCAAAGAATTTGATATTTAAGAAATTACTCGCAACTAAATTACTATAAAAGCTACTTTAAAATTGTATAACCTTGTAATAAAGAAAATTGAAATTTTCGATGTTGACTTTCAGAAAAATATTACACACTCTGATATTATTCTTTTGCAACATAATGGATGGAATATGAAAGATCATTGAGTTGTTAATATCGCAGATCCTGTTGTAGTTACTGATGCTATTAGTTTATTATATGCTGAGAACAAATAGCTTGATAAACACGCTGGTGGGAGCATAAAAAGATGGTTTCAATATGAATAATAATGATCGTTTTGACCTCAAAAATAAACCGAAATTTGACAGTAGTGCAGTTCTTTTCTGCTATTTGAGAGTTCATCTTTTAAGTGAAATATCCAAAACATTATTATTGAAATACTATATTCGACACGTTACATCAATTTATAAACTAGACAGAAGTAACACAAATAAAGTCTTTTATATTTCTTCAACAAGACACGAATCAAAGTTATATGATCAGACACTGTCTGAAAATAATGCTGAACAGACAACTACATCAAATTAACCCACAATATGTAGTATAACAAAAAAAAATAAATAATAGATATTATCTTGAATTTTATGGCAGCTAAAGAATGGTAACTGATATAAATCTTAATGTTACCTGTGATAATAGTGATATTGTTAACATACTTATTTTTTATGAAATGAACTCATATGCTGGTGGCTACTGGCTTCAAAACGGTTTATTGGGCCCTGATGATGGGTATTTGGATAAATTTGTTACCTTTTCTCCAACAGGAGATGATCATATTGTTTAAAAAATCATTAATGATAATAACATTCTTGCTATAGGATAAACGTTTAATAAAAAGAATGTTATTAATCTCAAAAATATATATTAAATAAATGGTGCTGTTTATTAATCCACTGGAATTTTCCAGTAGGAAGAAACAAATCAAGTGTTTGGTGTAATGGAAAAAATCTGTGATTTTACTAGAACGTCTACAGGATCTGCTCAAATGACACTTGGAGTTTTAAATCCAGATAGAATTGCTGGATTGAAAGGCTCTATGGATTTTTTTCAGTTTGTTTAAAAAATAGAGTTATTTCCGATCTAGACAAGAAGGTGCATCACCATGTGCTTTGTGAGAGTTAGTATAACATTGATCACGATAAAATTAGTTTCACCTAAAGTTATATACACTATATAATATAATGGGTCCTAAAATTTGCTTAAAATATTAGAGGAATACTTTTTATGTCAAAAAAGAAATTTTACCCAAATATTAATGATCAGATTCTAATATCAGACAGAATATATTAATTATTGGTATACCATATACAAGATGAATTAATTAAAACTGAGTACAACTGAGAAATCGGTTTGACTATACCTGGTAATAATTGCTTTACACATTTATTGGAAAGACTATTCGGAAGCACAAAATGCTGTCATCCGCGTAGCTGCCTACATGATGCGTTCATCAGATTTTATATCAAATATTATAAAGGCAGATGACATTGCTATGTAACACCCGAAAACTATTTACTTGATATTTGTAGAGCAATGACTTTGCTGGGTCACTTGACCGGCTTTTTTATGGAGTATGTTTAATAATAAACAGTATTAAAGTGATATTTTCTTATAATTATATATCAATGATGATATACGTAAACATTTAATAGATATGAGATGAGAAATAATTTATGATTGCAGCAGTAAACGGATTGATGGATCTGTCAATAAACGAGTACAAGACGTATGTTGTAAAAAAGGAATTCATTGATAATGATAATATATATATATATATATATATATATATATACATATATATATGTAAATCATGTGGGATA
>RDPX01000133.1:106769-181186 GCA_003991215.1 Morbakka virulenta | reverse complement strand
AACTGAGAAATCGGTTTGACTATACCTGGTAATAATTGCTTTACACATTTATTGGAAAGACTATTCGGAAGCACAAAATGCTGTCATCCGCGTAGCTGCCTACATGATGCGTTCATCAGATTTTATATCAAATATTATAAAGGCAGATGACATTGCTATGTAACACCCGAAAACTATTTACTTGATATTTGTAGAGCAATGACTTTGCTGGGTCACTTGACCGGCTTTTTTATGGAGTATGTTTAATAATAAACAGTATTAAAGTGATATTTTCTTATAATTATATATCAATGATGATATACGTAAACATTTAATAGATATGAGATGAGAAATAATTTATGATTGCAGCAGTAAACGGATTGATGGATCTGTCAATAAACGAGTACAAGACGTATGTTGTAAAAAAGGAATTCATTGATAATGATAATATATATATATATATATATATATATATATACATATATATATGTAAATCATGTGGGTTAGTTCATGGTTAAAGATGTGCTGATGATTATATTGATTATTATGAAAATAAATATAAAATTAGTAAAAAAATCAGTTTACCACATGAATCTAAAAAATAAGTTCACCAGAAATATCATGTTTTGAAATTAATTTTTAAAACTAATATTAAATATAATATTGATATCAGCACTAATAAAAAAAGACAATGTGATGAATATATTTCATGAGATAGATAAAATATTACCACAAATATCAGAAAACAGAAAGAGAATTATCAATATTGAATTTGTTCTACGAAAGTTAAGCCTATGATAAAATTTCAACAGGCCAAAAAAAAAAAAAGAAATACTATTTTTAAGAACGAATATTATTGGAATAAAATATTACATTTGATTGGTGATAAAATAATTACGATTATTACATAATAAAACGCCATTATCATCTTTACTAAATCTATGACATAATGCTACACCTGTGTCATAGCTATAAGACTAATCATCATCAATTGTCGTGTGCTATGACTTGGGCAGTTTTTATTTTTTAAATTTTTCTCTTCTTTTATCTTTTTTCTTATTTCTCTTTCCTTTCTCTATTTTCTTTTTTCTTTTCTCTATTTTCATTTTTTTTCTTTCATCTTTTTTTCTTAATTTCTATTTTTATTTTTTTCTTTACTCTATTTTCTTTTTTCTTTTTTCTATTTTTCTTTTTTCTGTTTTCTATTTTCTTTTTACTTTTCTCTATTTTCTCTTTTTTCTAATTTCTACTTTTCTTTATTATTTTTATTTTCTCCTTCTTTTTCATACAAATAAAAGGGTTATTACAAATTAAAAGCTATTACAGCATGCGACAATTATGGTAGTCTCTCTCTATATATGTATCTATATATATTATTTACAAGTAATAGGCTTCTTATAAATTGAAAACTAACATCATACCACAACGGTGGCAGTTTATACTTTACAAATAACATTGTCATAGTCCATAATCTATTTCATATGTCTGTGGACGTTCTTTTCAAGGATCCTTTTTTGTGTGTAAACCATAGAAGCCCACTGTGTCAGTCTGGCTCAAGGGCTTTGGTTGCTTCTTGTTGTATTTCAATTGTTCGCTGTTTCTATCATCAAATCACAGTGGTATAGGTATTTGGATGATATAAGTGTATCATCGGTATCATCTCTTGTACCTCTGTCGGTATTAAAAAACCTTTTGACTGTGACGTCGTAAGTCTGAAAACAATAGTAATTATTATGAAGAAAAATCTTTCTTCATGAAATGTGTTTTACATCAAACAGCACATGGGAATCTTTGGGAAGCCAACTGATGTTTAATATTCATTACTACTTCGTTCAACTCAAACTAAGTATGGTTAGTAGACATACAGTTATGGTCCTGACACAATTCATCTTCTCATCACATTGGCTCTTATATCTTTCCTCACCGACACGATCCGAAACGTTGTTGGAGAATCTTTCATGAAGCAATTACAAAGGCGACGATTTATGTTGCGGATACTTGGGAAGCTACAGCCACACATCTCGCGAATTTTCTAGAACTTCTTAAGAAACACCTTTGTACACCATTTTTTCGTTCTGAGTTTCAAAAAAGTGTTGGAAGACTGCAAAAAGCCATACAAAATTATCCATGGGAATGATAATCTACCACGTGATACTTCGCAACTAGTTTCATTATCCAGCCCTTTGACTCTATGGCCTCGAACTGAATTGTCCATGTAAATTGTACTTAGATGTGGTAGTCATATTAACCAAAAATTCCAAGTGCTTACCCTTAGGGTTGGTGAATTGTAACCTGTCAGTACCCTTCTACCTATGACCGATCGACGGAGACCGTATGTTAAAAATATTCCAAAAACAAGTAATTTGCGTCACGAACTAAGCATGTACCTTTCTTTTTGTTTTGTATAAGTACGGCGCTGTTTTTTGTTAATTAAAAACATCATAAACTAAATTTAATTTGTTTTCATATTTGTTGATATAAAGAGTGCAGTATGAACTCTATTCGACGTTGTAAATGTTTACTTGATCTTTCCAGTATGCTGGAATTTTTTCATTTGTTGTGATGTCGAAAAAAGTAAGTGTTTGTGCTTTCTCATTGATCCAGTTATTGGGGATAATTTTGAATAAAAGGTCAGGATCAAAACGTTTGTATAGTATCTTGAATCTGGCATTTGCAACTGAGCGATTGACCAAAAGAATATCTCATGCAACATCTTAAATACTTAAATAGCAACAGATTACCACACATGAGACCGAAGACAAATGCTCCAACTTCATGTAAAAAATGGATCAATCTTGTCAAAAGTTCATATAAAAATTCGCTATTTAGTTTTAAGTACAGGAATCAAGCGAGTAACAAATGATTGACGCCGAAACAAGGATTGATCCTTTTTGCAAGAATAGATTTTGCTGGAAGAGGGTGGTTGGTATTTTGGGCATTCCGAAAAATGCATTTTCCTTGATATTGTATTATGAGTTTTGTTATTTTTAGTAGTAGTAGTAGTATTTCAGTAGACCCCCTCCTTATGCGACCATCCATAATGCAAATGAAATTTCACCACACAAAGGAGGCGGTCTTTAGCCGAAGGATAACCAAACATTTGATATTGTTTAGATTTTTTTTCCCAGCTTAATTTTGAAAAAAACCAAAATTATTAGTTATTTGAAATAAAAACAACTTAAAGAAATTCTTAAAATACAGAATCATAATCACTATAATGTATACAGATATTAATAGTTGATCAAAATACTTAGCAAAAATGTCATTTATCATGATCTTATTTTATTCTTCAGATGAAAAATAGAATCCGACATACTGTAGTTCTTTTCCTTCTACGAGGTGTGTATCATGTCTGAAACCGTCTCTTAGATGTTTTAGAGTTTACTGCTCTAGTTTTGCCATGTCAAGTAGTTCGTCTCTGCACCCTACCCCCCACTCCAAATTTTATTTTTTCGCATTTTATAGTACTTGCTTGAATCCTTGTACAGTTAAATAATAATGACGAAAAGAATAGGATTCACTCTTAGCCAAAGCCATTTTCTGGAGCCTAAAGGATTTAAATGTTCACTGGTCGCAAAATAAAAGTAAATACTTCAAGAAAGTTGGTATGTTTACTAACTCAGAGTGTAAATTTATTAGTTACTGCTACAGGTAAGAATAATTAGATTGTTGAACAGAACAGGATACTGGTACTATAAACATTGGTTGTATTGTAATGATGTACAGTTGTACCCTCTCTTACCCTGTCCACAACTCAACTAAGCTATACATCAAAAACATGAAGTTTTATTGATATTTTTCAATTCTCCCTTTGGCACAGATAAATTCTAAACAGATTTTAATACAAGACAGAATATTTGTAACCTGTACAGGAATCATACTGCTGGGTTTTTAAGTGCCGGATTCTCTTCCTGACGCCCAACTTCCTGGATTTATCCGGGCTTCGTACCGGCTGGAGACTGCACTGGCTGTTTTATCTCCAGGCGACATTACAAAGCACAAAATGATGCAGCTTAATATCTTGATCTAAAAAAACTCTCTCTTTGTACAGGGCAAAAATACCATACTACCCTTCAATCAATTTGACCCACAGGAGATTTTTCATCACCAATTGTCATTTTATCTGAACCAGGCCATGTTTCATGGCAGAAAAAATCACACAGTTTCTTACCAATATACCAAACGCTCTATGTATTTGCTCCTGCTGGAATATTCCAGATAATAGATAAACAATAACATTTACTAAGGTCTCCAGGATTTGCTTTTGTTTTGTAATTTCTACTTGGGTTCTTATTATTAAAACTATTTGCTCCAATGACAATATGATAAACCCCAGTTCCTCCTATAACTAATGTTCATTTGGTGAGAATACAACAAGTTTATCAAATCCTTGGTTGTCATGTCCAAAAAACCCATTTCTTGTGTAATATTTGCCATCAAATGAGTTCCGTCGAAAAACAACAAAAATATTGACGATATCTAATGCTAGTAGTAGAGTATTGGTATTGCTGCTAACATTTAAATTGATATCATTTATCATTCATTGAGAGCTATCGAAATCGAAATTAAGATAATACCTATTATTAATATTATTTGCTTTAGTGCGTATTGATGGTTGATAAGTCGAATTTGTTTGTTCAGCATTGTTTTGTGATAATGCCTCATCATATAATTTCGATACTTTTCTTGTATTACTATCATATACAACTTTTGAAAAACTACCATGGCCTAATCTGTAGATAGATATTGCATATGTAATAAGTACTCCCGTAATAATGTATCATTTAATGCTTTATAAACACATATGTTTCAGTAAGCTTGTGAAAGTGCTGAACTATCACATTTCGGAGGATATTGAAGATCAAAGAGATCATTTTTGTTCATATCAATAACGTTTTTCATTTTACCTCCAGTTTCTTAACCTAATTATTTTGCATTAATAAATCTCAGAGTAACTACATTACTACATAGAACATGATTTTTTAGATTGCCGACTCTTTTGCGATCATAAACACATTAATCTGATTCTATTAAAATAACATCATTCTTTCAAATTTCAACTACATGATTTTCATCATAAATGTCTATACGTTTAGATCAGATACACTTTAGAAATAGTTATTAATTCATTGTTGATTGTATAAAGTGCTAGTAGTTAGGGTTGCTTTCTTTTTTCACTCTTTGTATCATTACGTAGAAATAGTGGTTGCTATGATAGTAACATATTAGAATAAGGACGGTTTTGTAATCCAGCCGGTGTTTTTGACTTTCTATTTTAAAGGCCTTTAGCCTCTAGTCTTTTAAGAAAGCCGTTATTTATTAGAGCTTTCACAAACATTGCAACTGCAGGAAGAACAAGTTCCCAGAAAGATACTTTGTTTTAGTGTTGGTTTGATCACAAGTTGATCACCAAATTGAGCAGCTGACATAATCTGCAATTTTTTATTTCAAAATTAGTAAGATTTGATGTACAACCAGTTGATCAACCTTATTTTGGGAAATCAGGAAAACATTTCTTACTATTTTATCAATACTGTAACTAGAAAGACTCTGTAAAGCTCAAGTGGCCAATCCTGGTGCAATCTTAGAAGTTAGCTTCGTAGCCATAGGTAGCAATTTACTACCAAATGACATCAAACTAGTCAACAGTGAGCCTCGTTTTTAAACAACATATTCAAATTGAGTTTTTGAAAATTAAGGTCAACACCTTTATTATGTGATTTTGCTTGTTGAATTTTAACAATTTGTGTTTTACAAACAATTTGTCATTACCACTCAATTCATTAATTGATAATCTCAGTACAATAGTTGTCTTATCTGTAACTGCTTTTGCAAGTTTTACTTTTTGACTCTCACTGAGAGTTATACTGTATCTGTGATATTTTGTCATATATTAACAGGTTAGAATTATTATAATCAAGGCCTTATAACTGCTTTCCTACCAAGAGCAGCAACTTTTAGTTCCTCTTCATATAAAATAAATCCATACATAATATCATTTCATGTTGGGGTACTACTTGATTCATGTCTTTAGGGCAGGTTCATTGGATATTTCAAAATAAAGGAGATAATGCAGTGCTTCAAAATTTGATAGATTATATATAGAGTCATTTTCAAATGTACTAAAAGCTTTTCTATATTCAATCACTGAATAATAGATTCTATAAAGCTCTGTGTTAGGTCTTAAAGCTACACGTAATATGAAAATTTCATTATTCAATTCTAATTGAACTGAACTAAATGGCACTTTTCTATTGTTAGCGTTAGCTTGCAAAGCGCCAGTGTATTTTGTAAAATCCCCAATGCA
Organism: Morbakka virulenta; assembly: GCA_003991215.1. Lineage (NCBI taxonomy): Eukaryota > Metazoa > Cnidaria > Cubozoa > Carybdeida > Carukiidae > Morbakka > Morbakka virulenta. The sequence continues at coordinate 174,900 of RDPX01000133.1, read as the reverse complement.
AACTTACTGACTGAGTGCTGTGAGTGATGAAAATTTGCATCATCGAGCAACAGATTTTGTGCTGCAAATCAAGCATAAATTTTATCATAGCCAGCCTTACATTTGTGAACCTTAACTTGGTTCATATCAAATCGGTAACTTGAACTGATTGTTGGGTGTAACGTATTTGACTTATAAACTGTGATTCCAAACTAACAATATGGTCACAAAAACCATAATGCAATACATGCCTCACAAGCGGCAGCATTGTCACTTTGGTGAAAAGTGACAAAGTATTAAAGTGAAATCTCTTTACTTTATTTAGGCAGTACGTTTGTATAGCTGTAGGATTTCTAGGCTGAGGAAGAAAAAATTTGGTTGAAAGTTCCAATTAGTTAAAATGGAAATAATTGGGAAAGTCATTTCTTATAAATCAAAACAAAATTTTTTCATTTGAAAAGGCATCAATAATCTAATGTACAATATCACATGTATGAATAAATATATGTGTGAATAAAATACTATCTATGGTATATCATCGATATGCCACACCATAATGTAGAGATATATACATATATTACCCTGTTTGTGTTTGTGTTTACGTAGAAAACCTTGGAAATTAATTGTGGTTTCTTTCTTTTTCATCTGCGAACCTTTTTCTTGGTTTCCAATCTTTACGGAAGCAACTTCCAACTGTAATGTATTGATAAGATATTTTTACAAAAATAATTGACATTGCTATGTCTTCTTCGATGGTTCTTTGATGATCACTGATGCGAAAATTAAACAGGCCGGCAATGTGAAATACTTTGGGTTCCTTTACTGTTATGGCTAGCAGGATCTACAAGACAAGAATCCAGGTGTGAAAAAGAACCATCGAAGAGGACATAGCAATGTCAATTATTTTTGCTATACTGATGCATTTTTTATCTCCTGGCTGCTTTTATCAGGTAGTTGTTCAGGAAACTAATAATTCCTACAATAAAGATGTTACCATTTCTAAAGCTAAATAAAGAAATGAGTAACTTCTATTCCTACCAAATAGAATACACAAATTTTAAAAATCTGCTAGCTGTAGCTCGAAATTTACTATTCCTCATAGAGGAGTTGTGTTGCTACGAAATGCAACAGACTAAAGGTAAGTAAAACTTTAGTGCAATTTATCAAATCAAGAAAGTGAATGATTCCTTGTCTGCGTTAAAAATAATCATTGAAAATTATTATTCTCTTTAATTATCTTTCAAAGTCCTGTTACATTCGTCTTTTTGGAGAGTTAATTTTGTTTAAAAATATCTTATCAATACATTACAGTTGGAAGTTGCTTCCGTAAAGATTGGAAACCAAGAAAAAGGTTCGCAGATGAAAAAGAAAGAAACCACAATTAATTTCCAAGGTTTTCTACGTAAACACAAACACAAACAGGGTAATATATGTATATATCTCTACATTATGGTGTGGCATATCGATGATATACCATAGATAGTATTTTATTCACACATATATTTATTCATACATATGATATTGTACATTAGATTATTGATGCCTTTTCAGATGAAAAATTTTGTTATGGTTTATAAGAAATGCGAGAATAGTAGACTCACAATTATTTCAATTTTAACTAATTGGAACTTTCAACCGAACTTTTTCTTCCTCAGCCTAGAAACCCTACAGCTATACAAACGTACTGCTTAAATAAAGTAAAGAGATTTTACTTTAATGCTGTCATTTTTCACGTTTTTATTGAATTATATACACTATAATATATGGTTAATCTTCATTGGTGTTTAGAATAATTGAAAGATACTTTCCATGTAAAAATAGGATTATAGTGAAATATTAATGGGCAAATTTTAAAAATCGGCCACGTCTGCTTTGATAATATTTATTCGATGAACTGATAACAATTGAAGCAATACTGGAAGAATATGATGGGGAAATAGGTCTTCTAAGGGCAAAGGTATGGATGTCGAAATCATGTATAAGAAACATTATTTGGAAGCATGAATTGCTACCATCTACATTTTTGCTTTCATGAGGCTTATGGTAGATTTGATAATAAATATAAAAAAGGTAGAGGGTATTGTTATGTATTGTCTAAAAATATAACACCAACGTATTTTAAAAGATCACCTTTGATTTGTCAAATTTGAGGCTTTTATGGTCTATATTAAATAGTAAACAATGTTAAGCATTATTAGTATATAATTATATTAATTGTAATTTAATAATGGAGAAAAAAGTTATTGTAATGATTATATTAATGAAGAACTTATTGATATTGGCTATAATATTTTAGTTTGTTATTTTTGGAATGAAAACATTGAAAAAATATAAAAAAAATAAAATATTATTGTTGTGCTAATCAGAAAATATGTGATGATGATGGTAAGATAATATGTACCAAATGTGGTTTAATGCATTATTATAGATAGAATAAAAGTATTTTAATTATTATGAAAATAGATATAAGTTTATTAAAAAAATCACTTTATCAAAGAAGATATATTTCAAATTCAATTTTTTAAAATTAATTTGAAAAACAATATTGACATTCATTCTTAGGAGAGGTATAAAATCCTAAGAATATTTAATGAAATAAATAAAATACCTTCTGGTATTTCAGAAATAAAAGAACGACGATAAATTTAGAATTCACTCTAAGGAAGCTTTATATGATGCTTGATTTACCTTATAATAAAATCCCTGTGAGTAAGTAAAAAACCCTATTGTTAAGTATAAGATATTAAATTTGATTGGTTAAAACATAAGTAAGATTATCAATAATAAATGATAGCTATTTTACAGATTGAAGTCATAAAAACATAAAATATGTTATTGTTTCTATGCTTAAATGATATTATTATTATCATTAAAAGGTTAAATACATTAACTATTTTTCACTCTGGACTATTATAAAGGAAACATATATAATCATAAATAGTAATCATAAATAGTAATTATAAAAAGTAATCATAAATAGTAATCATAAATAGTAATCATAAATAGTAATCATAAATAGTAATCATAAATAGTAATCATAAATAGTAATCATAAATAGTAATCATAAATAATATTCATAAATAGTAATCATAAATAGTAATCATAAATAGTAAGCATAAATATTAATCATAAATAGTAATTATAAATAGTAAGCATAAATAGTAATCATAAATAGNAAAGCTGAGAGAGACACGGCTAAGGGGGTATGGACATGTGCAAAAGAGGGAGGAGGATCACATTGCTAAACGGGTGCTGAACATGGAGCTGCCTGGCAAGAGAAAGCAGGGAAGGCCAAGGAGGAGATGGAAAGACTGTGTGGGAGATGACATGAGGGAACTTGGCTTGACCGAGAAAGACGAACGTGACCGACTCAAGTGGAAGAAGTCAATTCGCTGTGGCGACCCCTGAAAAGGGAAAAGCCGAAAGAAGAAGAAGAAGAAGAAGAAGTAATCATAAAAAGTAATCATAAATAGTAATCATAAATAATAATCATAAATAGTAATCATAAATAGTAATCATAAAAAGTAATCATAAAAAGTAATCATAAATAGTAATCGTAAAAAGTAATCATAAAAAGTAATCATAAATAGTAATCATAAATAGTAATCATAAATAGTAATCATAAATAGTTAATATAAATAGTTATCACACATAGTAATTATTAAATTGTTTTGCAAGGTTTCCTTGAGAATTTTATTTAAAAGTTTACCACAACCTTTACTACAAAATTTTATTACAAACTTTACTTATATAAATGACTGATAATTAATAATTGACAGCCATTTTATAGATCTACGTTGTAATAGCATAAATATGGTATTGTTTCTATGGTTAACAAACATGATTTTTAACATTAAGAGGTAAACACATCAACTATTTTTCAGCCAGTAATATCATAAGGAAACATAAACAATCATAATGTGCTTTTTCAGAGGATAGTAAAGCCAATAATTATTTTTATAAAATTGTTTTTTCAAATGAACTTTACAAGTAATTTTAATAGTAACTAATAATAAATAATTTTGAAAAAATAAATAATTGATAATTTGTAATAATTAAATTAAATGAAAGAGTTAAATTAAATCAACAGAAATAATAAATGAAACTATGAAGTTAAATTATTTTCACAAATTTGTTTTCAAAGAAATTAAGTCGAATTAAGTTAAATGCATTAGATAATTAAAAAGAATTAAAATAATAAATAATAATTTTGACGATTATTAAATGAAATGAATTAAAAATAAATTAAATCAACGGAAATAATAAATGAAATTATTAAGTAAAATTGTTTTCACAAATTTGTTTTCAAAGAAATTAAGTCAAATTAAGTTAAATGCATTAGATAATTAAAAAGAATTAAAATAATAAATAATAATTTTGATGATTATTAAATGAAATGAATTAAATTGAAATTAAATCAAACGAAATAATAAATACAATTGTCAAAATAAAATATTAAGTTTAACTGTCAAGTTAAATTATTTTCACAAATTGGTTTTTAATAAATAAATTAAAGTAATGAAATCAAATTAAATTAAAGGAATTAAATTTACCAACTGAATATGCAATACTGAGTACTACCTAACTAAAAGTTTCAAACGGAATCCTTGTGTATGTAGCCCACTGTTACATAGTATCAAAAATATTAATTTTCAGTCAAGCACAACAAATTGAATACAGTAGATTCGAAGAAAAACACGCCCAATGTCTAACAAACAAACCTTGTTGATACAAGCAAATATCAATATCATTCACATTTTGCTCATTTAACAAAGGAAGTAGCAATTCATTTATATTGAATGGAAAAAACAGTCATTAAAAAACGAAAAATCTACTCGTGAAAAAGAACTCAGCTACCGATATAAGAATACCGAATAATTTGCTAAAAAATACTTTTAAGTATCTGGACTAGGGCACTAAAATAAGGAAATAAAAACCAGGAGCAAGAATGAGAAAACAAAAATCAGGCGTTATTTTATTAATGAAGGGACGTCTGTCATTTTCTCTAATCGGCTATCTTAAACAAGTAAACACCATATACAAATTCTGTTTTGCTACAAGTCAAATGCTAATTTAACTGGAAACTATTGCCTCTAAAGCACTAAAAAGTCAGACCAAAGCTGACTCTGCTTAATACAGTCGAACGCCGTTTATCGGAACACCGTTGATCCGAAATTTGGTTTATCCCAACTTATTTGCACGGTCCGAGACTTTCAAAAGAAATCTATTTCATATAGTTTCCAATTGAAGTCGCCGCCTTAAAGTACTGACAAACCAACAATGACGAATAAAAGCTTTGCGTAGGGCTTACTATTGAGAAGTTAAACAAAAGATAGGCGTAAATTGCCAAATTGCTTTTACAGTAATCACATCGCACATTCACACCAAAACTGTGAATGACAATGCCATTGTTGAACCCGCTAAAAGGCGGTACAATGAAAATATCTCAGTCAACTTACCCTTTCGGCATGGACTTACAAAGCAAGATCGGCAAAAAAGTAAAGATTTCCCCATTTCCACTTACAAATTTTTTCCTTCGAAAAATTGTATAAATGCGTGCTTTAGTAGTGGCGTTTTCATTGTCATACAGCCAGCAACGCACTAAAAGCACCCCTATTTCTGTCCCCATGTTAATTTAGAAGGCGGCGATGTTGAACCAACGGCTAAATGAAGGTCAAGGGTAGACTGACAGCGATTGGAGGCCCTCAACGGGATGGTTGAAACACTTCAAAAAGAACCACGGAATCCGTCAAATTTCCATCCAGGGGAAGAAGCTGTCCGTCGATGATCCGTCAATTGACGAATTCATTGAAGAGATCGACTCTGTCATCGCGGAAAAGCAGTTGTGTCCTAATCAAATCTACAATGCTGACGCGACTGGTCTTTTTTGTCGATCTCTTCCCCGATAAGACACTTGCTCACGAGTCTGAAGATAGTGCATCCGGCCACAAGAAACATAAAGATAGGGACTGTTTTCCCGTGTGTCAACGCAACAGGCAAACACAAGCTGAAACTCGTAGTTATCGGACACTTTGCAAAGCCTAGATGTTTCAAGAACTTGAATCTCGAAACATCACCAGTCATTTACAAAGCTCAACGTAAAGCATGGATGTGCGGTGACATTTTCACAAGTTGGTTTAACCATGTGTTTGTCCCAGACATCCAAGCCCATCTCTGAAGTCGTGGTCTCCCGCAGAAGGCATTGTTTCTCGTTGACAATGCCGTTGCACACAACAGCGGAGCATCGTTGAAATCGCCCGATGGTCAGATCGAATGCATGTTTATTTTAATAAACTGTCCTTGACTAGAAAAACGATGGCGTAGCCCTGCAAGAAATCGTCAAACGTCCAACTAGGAAGGACGCGATCTTCATGGTGTCCGATACCTGGGATTCTGTTTTACAGTCGACAGTCAAGAGATGCTGGCAAAGAAGTCTGAAAATGGGTGATGACACAGTGACGACAGTGCAGTCAGAGACAATCCAGATGCCGATGTTCGTGAACTTGTTCAGCAGTTGAATTTAGAAGCGGGGAACGATGAGATCGATGAGTGGTTACAAAGTGACAGAAATGCCACCGAGGAAGAGCTCACTGACGATGAAATTGTAGAGATGGCACAGAGCAACAAAGAAAACAAAGCCCCTGAACATCATAACCAATCAGAAGACGATCCTCACGAAGAACCACAGAACATCCCAAGAGCTTCTGAAGCGATCTCAAGCTTAAAAACATTCGTGTCCTGGTACGAAAATCAGACTCTGTTGACTGTGTGAAAGTGTTGGAGCTTCGTCATCTGTTTTCAGCCGCCAAGAGAAAACGTCAAGACTGTGCCAAACAAGTAAAGCTAGACTCTTTCTTTTCTTGCAAGTGAAATTTAGAACATTTTATGATACAGTATTTAATGGTTTTTTGCATTTGTGATGTACATGTATATATTTAAGACAAAGTGCAAATGAACAGCAATACATTTGTATAAAAATATCCGTCAATGTGTTTGTTTGATTTCCTTCCGTGACCACTTATCCGAACGATCGTTTATCCGAACGAATTTCGGAACACCTACTGTGTTCGGATAAATGGTGTTCGACTGTATTTAATATTGTCAATTTTTATAAACTTTGTTAATTTAGCAATAGAGTTGTGCATTAGTTAAATCAGAAATAGAAATATGGTGAAAATTTTTCTAAACTGCTTTGTCTTAAGAAGATTAACAAAATATATTGTCTAATAACACTATATACATGATGTACAAATTTGACGAGATAATTGGCTTTTTAATAAATGAAACATAGATCATTAACTGTATAGAACTGTGAAGAAAAGACAGAAAAGTTAAGACAAGGGGTAACAGTTGACTTAAGTGTTTAAAAGACTTAAGGTCATATGATGTAGAAAAGCACTTAAAACCAAAAGAGTTTCATAATACTGCAGTCTGTGGAAAGAATCTACCTTCACAAATAGGCAGATTAAGTCATTGAAAGTGAGCTGAAATCAGTACAAAAAGCTTATAAGAACACATCCCACGATAAGACCTATACAAAAAGGTGGATTTAGACAACAAAGACAAAGAGGAAAAGTTGTAGAGCAGCAGCAAGATTCGCACTCATCGGGTTTCAAACATGTCGATCAAGAGCATTAAGATGAGATGACGAAACACCCGTCAAGGTATGGCAACAGTACATAAGCAAGGAAGGATGACAGATTTTGAAAGATACAAAATGACCTTAAGCGAAATGTACTTTCCAGCTTGATTCAAAGAATTGCCCTTTTCAGAAGCAGGCTTATCAAGAGATTGAATATATGATTTCCAGGAAAGATCTGAATAAAAAATAAATATCGAGCATTTCTAATCTTAACCGTTCCTTATTAGATGAAGTAACCTCTCTGAGGTAAGTGTGGGCATGATCGTCTATTAATATTGGAGGACATCGTGCCCTCAAATCTCTCAAGACCAGTGAGGGTCAACCAAAGTTAGTATTCCTCTCAGCATCTCAACAAATCCAATAATAAGTATCATAAGTAAGCTTTCAGATGTACTATGTTTGATGGAAACTGAAGAACATGGTTGCTTGTAATCTTTGAAGGGAAGGGGCTATTTTTGAGTTAACTTTCCGAGCTCAGACGAAGGTGAGATTTTAGGAACACCCTGTCTAACTGACCTGAGACGATTTGACCAACCTCTATGATAGTTCACTCCCCTCCTTCGTACGTAAAAAGGTAGGACTGTACGCTATTTTACTAACTTTGGCGAATGCGTAACTTAACGTCATCACTAGCATATTTCAGAACAGGCAATTCATCACAAAATAAAGGAAATATTAAGAAAAACTCAAATTGTTTCTTTGCTTTCATTTATAAGTCAAATTGACTATGAGCTTGGCTGCCTTCGCTCACACTTATGCTTGAGAACGGCTGATATTTCAATGGAAAAGGAATGCGGGTGGTTCCTTTCATAGGGTAAGGCAAAAGAAATTGCATTCAGATACTAATATTTGGTTACTGTGATTTCGTTGAAAAACTTATATCAAAGTAAGCAAAGATTGAAAGGGTTTCCCACCATGGAAGAAAAACAATTCTTGCAATTCTTGCAATTCAAGAAATTCTTGCAAACGTTTGTAATTTATTTGATACAATTACGTTAAGGAAAAAGCCTGCTAATAACGTGTTAGCATCATTAGGTGTGCCATCACCCTCTGGAGTGGTATATATATATATATATATATATATATATACATATTCTGCTTCTAATTGAAGGACATAACTTGCGGTTTTGCTGCGTTATCTGACAACCCGAAAATCAGATTTTTAAATCTTTTGCAAGTTTAATATGTTTCTGCTGAGCTGCTTTGTGGTCAGTGCCAGAGTGGACAGAGTACAAGGTACCATCATCAGCAAAAAAGTTAAGGAACTGAATCGACTTACAAGACGGATCATTGGTGTAAAGAGAGAAGAAAGTTAAACCAAGAATAGAGTCTTGAGAAACGTCAGCATTATTAGAATTTCCGTCAGTCCTAATTTCATCAAATGTGACACACTCTTTCGGATCAGGCAGAAAGAACTAAATGATACTAAAGACTTTTTTACCAAACCAAAACTTGAAATTTGATGAAGTAAGGCAAATGACGTACCTTTTCAAATGCTTTAGAAATATCCAGAGCTACAGTGTCAAAGTAATCTCAACCTACGCCAACAAACTAAGCTTCCGGTTCCTCCCAGTACAACTATATTGTGTTGTGTTTTTTGCTACAGCCACGTGTCCATGATAATGAAATCGTACCCTAACAAGACCCCAAGAGATTTCGTTCGGTTGAATCCGTCTCCCAGCCTAATTGCATGCTTCTCACAAGGAATCTAAACAACTGAGTATCTCTATGAAATAAACAATCGTTAAGATATCGGAGTTGCACATCATATTCAGCATTGTTTCTACAACCTCATTGCAAAATAAGTAGTATATACTTTTACTATCAACTTACGTAAGTCGCAAAACCAACACCTAGTCATCTTTATAAGTACTTTTAGCCACGACCAGAGCCTGATTTCTTTGTTTAGTAATATTACTCAGACAAATTTTAAAGTAGCAATAAGCATTTGTATTTTCTACTTACTACAACATCCGTTCCTCCTTTAAAGCTAAGGCACGTCACATAGTTCTGACGTCACAATCACAATTATAACACTTATAACACATAGGTCTAATAAACATCCTTGAAATTCTCCTTCTTTATACAATAACATACTACATCAAACGATGCAACATGGACTATGCTATCAGAGTAAGTGTGATATCACATTCAATCCCTTATCCCTAAAAAGTCATACAATCGAAGCAAAGGCAAAGTTCAAAATCTCAGCAAAGTGAAACAAAACTTTACCTATTTATTAGTCAGAGGGGATTTCGTATCTGCGGAGTACCATGAGCGATTTCTTTAAAAGTATTTGGTAGAAGAAACAAAAAAAGGATTATTACTTTCATGCAAAAATTGAGATTTCTCTACCCATGATTTAAATAATAGTTCAAATAATCATTGTACAAAAATGCTTTTAAAAAACAAAATCTCCAAAAGAAAAGTCTGCAGTATATATGTTCTTACAACCTATCATTTCATTACTGCAGCATAAACATACGAAAGAGTATTTTGTCCTTTTTAATCTAAATACAAAAATTCAATTGTTAAGACACTAATTGTTCTGAAAGAAAGACTACTGTCTTCGTACCTCCGAAAAATATGAAAATAATTAATCTATTCAGCTAAGAATAGTGTTACAGAAAATAAAAGCAAGAAATATTATATTTATTTAGCAATTCATAAAATATCCACTAATGGTGACAGTGTAACATATTGGTTTCATTGTTGAAAGTGAGATTTCTTAGGTAATAAAATAGAAAAACTGTAAAAGACGCTTGTAATTAACTTTAAGTAATCTAGTATCAAAAGCATCCGTCTTTTATTTATTTATCATAGCTTATTATTCAAGTAAATCAAAAACCCTGTTTTGTTACTAAGATATTCGTCAAATAAAACATCCTTTATTTTTAGTTACTTTATCCGGTCTTTAAGAAAAGGGGGTTTTCGTCAAAAGGAATATAGTGTAATTTTTAAAAGCTTAATATGGAAAGAAAAAGACTTTGGAATAAAGCTAGACAGTGTGTATATCAATATTGGCTTAAAGTTAGTCCCTTTAACGACTAATACGTCGGATGTCATAATTAAGTGGTAGGTTTACGAGGTGTGCTGAGTTACTTAAGCGTTCACCAGGCCTGAAATACAATGCTGTCACCAAAAATATATGAAAATAAAATTCAATGGTCTTATTAATGTAAAGCTGAATACTGGCAAAGGAAAAGATAACTGACTTTAGATATGCTTAATATTGTTTCCAAACAGCTCAGTTGCTCAGAAATAAAAAGCTTGCATTGTTTCACTTTTAGAAGAACGTCAGTGCTAAATAAATAACCATGAATACAAAGTATAAGCTGCGAGAGGGAGAACAAAACAATTAAAAGCTATCAAATTCAAAATAGCCGTTGAACTTGGATCATCACCATTATTTGGTACTATTGCCATAGGTCCAGTTTGCCTTTGAAAAATTCGTTGCACAGTTTTTGTATTTGGGTTATCCAAGCTAAAATATTTCAGGAGCAAGCAATTCTTAGCATCATCAGTGTACTTGTACGTGGATCCACGAATATTCTCACAAAAACTTTTGGGTGATCCGAACACGTCAGAAAATGTCCGACATCTAGATCCTGGTTTGCATCTGTTTCCAGCCGGCGTCCAGTCTAAATCTTTAGGCCAGTTTTTTCCACAAGTAAGATCAAACTTGCACATTTCGTACCATTGCCTACACGATGACGCACATAATGGAATATTTTCAAACTCTTGTCTCGGAAATGATTTCCCAGTTGCAATCCATGGTCCTAAATTTGGTTCACACTCGTTAAAGCAACTTTCATATTTAAACATCATACTGCATCGATAACTGAGCGAAAAATTTCCACACAAGTACCATCGCTCGCCATCAAGTTTCTCGCGTCCATAAAAATTTATTGACATTACAGTGTCTGCAGTACAACATGCTCGTCTCTGCCATTGCTGACAAAATATAAATGGTTCCTGATGAGGTGAAGATGCAAATTTTCGTCTTCCGTTATTAGCGCATTTGTCTAATAAACTTTCTTGACGTGATAAAAAAATTAAGGCTAGTATGATTCCTGTGCAAGTTATAAACATTCTGTCTTGTGTGCAAATTCTGTATAGGGGTTATCTGAGGCAAATGGAAAATTGAAAAATATAAATAAAACTTCATTTTTCGGATGTGTAGCTAAGTTGAGTTGTGGAGAGGGTAAGAGAGGGTGCAAGTGAACATTATTACAATACTACAAATGTTATTGTACCAGTATCCTGTTCTGTTCAACAATTAAATTAGTCTCACCTGTAGCAGTAACTAATAAATTTACACTCTGAGTTAGTAAACATACCAACTTTCTTGAAGTATTTATTTATTTACTTTGATTTTGCGACCAGTGAACATTTAAATCCTTTAGGCTCCAGAAAATGGCTTTAGATAAGAGTGAATCCTATTCTTTCCGTCACTATTATTTAACTGTAAAGTGTTCAAGCAAGCACTACAAAATGGGATAAAAAGGGGTTTTTTGGAGCAGACGAACTAGTTGACATGGGAAAAGTAGAGAAGTAAACTCTGAAACAGTTGAGATAGTTTTAAACATTATAAAACCTCAAAGAAGGAAAAAAACTACGGTATGTCAGATACTATTTTTATCTGAGGAATCAAATTCTAGGTTGCATGAAGTAAGTCAGAGAAAAAAAAAGATAATGATAAATTACTTTTTGCTAAACATGTTGATCAACTGTTAATTTGAATATACACTACGGTAATAAGGATTCTGTATTTAAGAATCTCTTTTAATTATTCTTATTTCAAACAACTAATAATTCAGTTTTTAAAAAAGTTAAGCAAGAAAGATATTCTAAACAATATCAAATGTTTGGTTGTCATTCGGTTAGAGACCACCTCCTTTGTGTGGTGAAATTTCATTTGCATTATGGATGGTCGCATAAGGAGGGGATCTCCTGAAATACTACTAATAATAATGGTAATAACAAAACTCGAAGTACAATATCAAGGTGAATACATATTTGGAAATGTCCAAATTACCGACCACTCTCCTCCAGCAAAATCTATTCTTGCAAGTAGGATCAATCCTTGTTTCGGCGCCCGTGCACTTCTTGCTCGCTTGATTCCTGTACTTAAAACTAAATAGCGAATTTCTATTTAAACAATTAGCAAGGTTCATCCACTCGCTATATGAATTAGGAGGATTTGTTTTCGGTCTCATGTGTGAGAATCTGTTGGTCAGTCAGAAAGTATTTAAGATGTTGCATGAGATTTTTCAGAGCTTGGGTATTTTTTTCGTCAATCGTTCACTTGCAAATGCCAGATTCAAGATACTATACATACATACAGTTATTGCGGATATTCAAAAAATATCCGCAATAACTGGATCAATGAGAAAACACAACTGTAATCGAGATCATACTGCACATTTTATACCAAGAAATATGAAAAACAAATGAAATCTGGTACATGATGTTTTCAGTTAACAAAAAAACAGCGCTACACTTTTACAACACAAAAAGAAAGGCACATGCTCAGTTCGTGACACAAATTACTTGTTTTCAGACCAACGACGTCACAGAAAAAATGAGCTTTTCCATTTTTCCTGTCGACATGCACCTACCTTTGCCTTTCATATAAAAAATATCTTTACTGTCCTCTTGTCAAATTCTTAAAAAACTTTGACATGTATCAACAGGGCAACTTGAAATTTCAAAAAAGGTTTCAGCGCTATACTAAAGTTTGCGTGGGCCTAAAGTTGACAATTCTGGTTTTTAAGAAGTTAGTGCTTTAATGCAGAGATTGCTAAAATTCTACAAAAAATATTGTTAGATCATACGGATGAAAATTGGGGCTATGAGGTGAAAGTAAATTGATAGGATTCTGTGAATAAAATTAGGAGCCGGGGGTGCTCAAGATGAAAACGTGGGTGGCGTGTGAAACGACTGAAAGATGGATGAAAAGCGATCAACAAGTTGAGAGGTATAAATGACAAAGGAAAAAAGTTGATAGAAAAATGTGTAGTACGCAGAATTGGAAGAGCTTAACAGACAGAGCCACAGTTACCTTTAGTATGACAAAATCAACTCTTTGAACAGACAACATAATGTTGGACAAAAAGGTGTTAAACATCTTCAGTACAAATCACGATCATTTTGCAGAGAAAGACAATGCTGAAATCGGATAAACGGAATACGTTTAAAAGGTATTATTGTAGAACAAAACAATAAGTGTTATCCGGTCAGAGATCGAAGAAGGAATATGTGAAAATAGTAAACGCCTGCGCATCATGCTAATTATCTGCAAAGCTGCCATCTGTGACTTAAATAAGAGTATCGGAAGGAAAAAATGAGACTTCAATTCAAGTAACAACGTTGGTGAAGGCAAAAGGAAAGCTGAACTTGCTGTACTGTGAAGCAATAACTACAAGACCGAAGAGTGTCAATTCGATTTCGTGACGAGCGTGATGGTCCCATTGGAAAAGAAGAAAGAGTTTAAAGAGGACATGGTAATCAGCATCATATCCCATGTATCAAAAGTGATCTGAAAAATTCTGTTCCAACACTTGAAATCAAAGCTGAGTAGTATTTTGGCGAAGGCAAGTTGGTCCTCGAACCATTAGAGGGACACGGGGTACCAATGGGGCGACGAGAATACTTGGCCAAAAAGGGGAAAAAAAGAACCAAGAGATATTTTTCCTTGTGCACTGTGAGCGTCTAAAGGTGTGGGGTGGATAAAGCTGCTTAAACTTTGGAGACTCTGAAAGTAGACCGGAGTGACTGGAGTGTTTTAACTTAATTAAATACGACTAAATCTTTCCCGCGACTTACTATAATGTGCCTTAATTGACGCTAGGAAAAAACCCGAAAAGATAATCCATGAAAATAGACCAAAATTTGTTTTGTAAAAATTATTATATTGGAAAATTAAATTTTATCTTTTCATGTTTGTCCCAAAGCTTTTAATACAGTGTACGGCTTAAATTGTGTGTTCGTAATAGAATACACTGTCCATTTCCGTGTTATTAGGTGTACCTGAAGAACTCGAGTCATTTTCCAAGATGTGATGTTATTCATCATCTTCTGCTTATAAAGATATTGTAAAGACACTAAAGTCGATTCATAAAAGGAATCCGATTGACCGCCTGTGGGTCTTTTAGCATACTTAATGAGCAGCAGACATTTTGGTATGTCTTAGTGGAAATCTAGCAAAAAAGTTGTTTTTTCAGTTTGTTTTTTCAAGTCTTAGAAGACAAGAAGACGGGTTGTGTTTTTTAAAATTCATATTTGTAAAATTATATAAAATATACAAGAATGATCCACGATGAACACTACCCAACATTTCATATAATCTTTATGTTTCAATATTTTTGGAATTTTATATTTGTAAACACTTAAGTGACAGTCATTTTTACATAAAAAACCTGCACACTAAATTTCACAATTCTGCTCAGCCTCCTTGTAAAGCCGTATCACACCTCTGAGCACGACATCTAAGCCTACTAAAATGTCTACCTCAAATGTGAAATTGGTTTCTTGGAAACTAAACTCCAAATTTCGTTTCTCTGTCAAGATGCAAATTAAATATTGCGTTTCTAATTCGCCAACCAATAAGTACATCTGCCTATTTTCTTATTATGCAATACGTTCATTATTTTCTTTAATTTTTGAATTTCCTTTCTTTTATTTTCCTTCTCAAATTTGTCAATGAATAAAATGCCCGATAAACTACTTAATGTCTGTCTTTTCAAAAGTAATTTACGAGCTTTAATTCATTTCTTGAAGTAAAGTGTTAAAAACGTACAGTAATTAAAATTTGAGTTATGCTACGCAGGAAAAAATTTTGTTGGCTCAAGACCTTCACTAGCGAAGTTGACGAAATCCTCATTTGCGTTTTAATTTCTTTGCAGTTGAAAACATTGTGTACAAAGCATGGGCAGCAAAATTCTTTGCTATTCGAGTTTTAAAGGAACCTGTATTTTATTTTCTGTGGATAAGTAAACGTAATGATTTTTCTATTCATTCACAGGTTAACTGAAGAAACAAATAAGTGCGAGTCACACTTACCCAGGTTATCCAGTTGGTTGTGCAGCCTCAGATGGGACAGGTGGTTTGATTGCTTTCTTCAGGCTTTTCTCAGTCTCTGAAATAGTCAATTTCAATTTCGGTCGAACGCAGAATGCATCGTGTGTATGGTGCTTGATTACCTCTGAATGCAGCTCATTTCTTCGCAATTCTTCGCAAACAAATTTGCTTGCGTGAAATGGCCAACAATGAATGGCATACTTTCACAACTCGTTTTTAATCTCATTCATGTCGAATCAACAACCCTGCCAATGAATGAATGAATGAATTACGATTCACAACGAATTCCATATCACGCGCAGCAAGCAACATTGCCAAACTTCAGACACCAATAATTGGACAAGAAATTGATCAAAGATGCAGTTGAGGGTACTTGAGGAGATTTCAAATTCATCTAACTCGACAATTTCACCAAGCTGTTGATCTTATTTCACAACTTTGCTGAACGGGTGAGAACGACCTAGTTTAAACAAACAAAACGATCACAAGCGTTAAATAAAATGATCAGCTGCACCACAAACTAATGCCTCCAGACAGTACATAAAAAAGAGAGAATGTGAATAAACAAATTAAAACCAAAAACGCTTTCGTCATAAATTGGGCAAGTTCTGGACTGGAAAGTTAACCTAACCGTTATTTGTATTCAGGAATTAACATGTTATTATTTTTTATCTACAAATCATAGAACAGCCCCTGTTTTCCCAAAATCGTAAAATGGAAAAGAACAACAACAAAAAAGGTTTAAAAGGTCTAGTCAACAAAATAAGCAAATTATATATTCGTTGTGAAATCCAATTAATCTAGTCCTTTCGGTAAAAATAAGACAAAATGTAAGCTCTATTTAACCACTTACCACTCAAATGAATGCAAATGTCAAAAATATATGGAACCAAATTTAGTGTTTCAGCGAAGTGTCGTGCCCAAAAGTAAAAAACTGGTATTCTGTTCTTGAGTTTGACCAAGTTTTGAAAAATCAGCACAGACTGTTGTTTGATTAGTACCTCTGCTCTAATATGCACCCACGTTACTTCCGCTAACAACGCTGAAACTGAACTTTCCAGGCGAGTCAGTATTGATGGGACGAGTGAGACATGTCACGTGATGGGCATTGAAGTCCTCAGAAATGACTGTGTTAGCATTTGGAAGCTTGCGTAAAGCCTTACTAATGCTTTCACAATAATTTGGGAAGAATAAGAAGGAGATAGACCGAAAAACATATCGAAGAAAAATGGGTTACAAGTGGCCCGAAGAAGAGACCATCCAAAGCATGTGGAAGTTTTATCTTTAACTTGAAGCTCTTATACTCTAACATCTGGATTTTAAGCATGGATAGCAAGACCATGCAGGCAGATTGTAGGGTCTTGCCAAAGCAAAGGAAAATAACCATTAACATATTACTATTACTTACCTATTACTAACACAAAGGGCAAAAATACAAGGGGAGTGGAAATCGAGGAAAGCTTCCACAAAAGAAAAATTAAAATGATGACCCCTAACATTACTGAAAGGTACCGAGAGAATATTTTATGAGAAAAACAGGTTTTTCTGGGTCTATCACAGCTTGAATCTACAGTCTCGGGTAGGGGATCAGTCTTGACTGGGGAGACTTTTCGCAACCTCTGACCACTGAGGTCAATCGAGTACCGGGAGCCATCCGTTTGATTAGAAAGTTTCAATCAAACGTTTAGTTTTCTAATGACAGTTATGTTACAAAATATCTAAAGGTGGAAAGTCCGAAACCAGCACTTAAATGCAGACCATCAGCAAGCCGACTAACGGTCGCCTATTGTCATGGTGTTGATAATAAATGGAGCAACAGCAGTCATTGTCTACCCCCAGAACCTAATAAAAGAGAGGTAGTGTTTTAATCGAGACACAACTAGGACGAGGATTGCCAACCAAGGTTAAAGAGGTGCTTCTCCCCATGAAATGGACTTGATCTCACAAGATACCAACTGATATTTCAAAGTCGCGAGTAATATATATATATATATATATATATATATAGTGTTTCACTCCAATACTATATATGTATATATATATGTATATATTTAAATATAGGTTGTCAGTTACGTGGTGCTTTGTTGAAACTGGGTTTCACTATTATTTTTTGGTGAACTCATAAAATTGGTTTTGTTATTTATTGATTCTAAAAATGGATATTAATATCTTGCTATAAAGTTAAAATTCTTGGTTCTGAATTGTTGTTTTAACTTTAATTGGCTGATAGTTAAAGTTATCTTTTTCTTTCTTCTTCCTTTGTAACGATCACAATTGGTATTGACCCCATGTAGCACGATGATACTTTTTTTAGCCTCATTTTCAAACGTTTGGAAATCCTTGCTTTGTTTTCGGAGTATGTGGACTTTTACTTTTCATCTTTCATGCAATTTTAGCTGACGTCATTTTGTTTAACGTGACTTTTCATACTTCTTTGACTCTCGTATGCAAAGGCAAATTAAGGTTCGAAAATTGAAAATATTAAATTGTAGTTTGTTAAATTTATCACTGACAAATAAATAAAAATGTCATCGGAGATCTTTCGTTCTTTGATTTTTTAGGCAGTTCCAAACAAGTAGTGATACGATATATATGCGCATGAGCTAAAATGTATGAATGATCGACTATCAAAAAAATCATATTATTAGGTAAAGTTTGTAGATTGCAGCCACTGTCAAAGCTCTTCGTTCACAGTTTGCTCGTCCCATTGAAGGCCAATGGCTCTGCAGTGTAGCACGTGCTCTGGTGTTTGCCTTTCCCCACATAAGCACTGGTTACTCTGTGCTAGCCCGATTCTGTACATGTAGTGATACTAATTAGTGTTAAGAACTAAGAACAAAGAGAGCATTTAAGGTGAAAGGGGTGCATTCCTTTGAAACTAAAAAAAAGAGTTACAATGATATGAAGGAGAAAATCAATTAAGATGGAAGTGCTTTCCAAAGTGAGGACATTGGGAAAAAAATATATGCTCGCAGAAGAACTACTTTTTACATAAAGCCACCACAGCACCAGGGTAAAGACTTGAATAGTAAATCCGAACTCTATGGCACAGTATGATCTGGATGCCAAAGGGCAAGTTTATCAGCCCACTCTTCTGCACAGGTAACCATAAAGAAATTTAAGATTGGCGAAATTAAATCGATGTAACAAAAGTTTTAGAATTTTTGTGACAAGAGATGGAGTTAATTAAATTCAGATACAGAATCGCCAGAAAATTGATTGGAAAGATACGGTAGCGCACCTCGCCAAACATGCTAACTGTACTCAACGCAAATGGGAATTGTGGTAAATATCAAAATTGACTTCAAATAGTATACCCCTTAGTCTATATATTGACCCAACCATGTAGGGCTTAGGGCATTCAATTAAATGTACAAATCCGAAAAAAGGTTAGATGAGAATGTAAGATCGAGCATCTTGGAAGAAGATCTTTTCTCAAGTGGTAGAGCTGTTTAAAAATGTGATAGTTGGATGATTCATGCAAATTTGAGGAAAATAACTGTTCTACGATCCATTGAAATACGTAAATTTGGTCTTCTCTGGGCTAAATATTAGTAACTTTTTCTTGCCCTATTTCGTAATAGCACAAGGGTCCAGGTCAAAATCAGGGTCCAGTTTCAATCTTTCAAAAGGGGGAGGGGGAATTCTCAGCAAAAGGAGAATAAAGTAGTTTCATTAATATTAGTGCTTGTGCAATCACTGACATGGCAATGTAGAGAAGACAGCATAGAATTGTGTTTAGGGCTTGAGGAACACCAGCACTAAAAGAATACCCGAGAGAAATACCTTAACCCAAAGTCATCTACGTTCGATGACAAGGAAAAAACGATTTGATAATGTTGAAGATCTTTCTACCATCACGTCAGATTCTACCAGATTTATACATAAGTCAGTAGCTGTAATGCATGTAACAGCCAGGAGATCAATCGTAAAAGACAGTGCAAAAACCATTTTTAAAAAACCATAAAAAATTTCCACAAATTTTCGATTAACAGGTCAAGAATTCCTAACAACTAAAACCAAACATACTGGACAGGGTTTGTTTTGCGAGAAACGTGATTCCCTTATTTCCACTTTTTATTTTTAAATATTTGTATTAATATAGTATTTTCTTGGCGGTTTCATATTTCGAGACTTCTATGGATAAAGGCATTATGTATTACACTCAGCGGATCACACTATGTAAATTTTCGAGTTAAAAAATACAGAAACATTCATAATAAGAGTCTTTTTTAATTGTTATCATAATCATCATCATTACTATCATCATTATTATTATCATCATCATTATCATTATTTTCAACAGCTAATTAAATGCATATAGTTACCCAAATGAAATTCAAGTACTAAATTTTGCTAGTTAGCAAACAACATAATATACATAAACTAGTCATTTTCCTCGCCTTTGTAAGACCAGAAATGATCCTGCAAACTATATTTTCGCTGTCGGTTATTACCATCCTTTGTATTTTGCTTGCAATTTTGTGCATAAGTTCATGATTTTCAAACACCGTTTTAAAAACAATTCTAAATTTTTTCATTCCATCTCCAAGTGCACAGGTTACGATGGGGATCACAGTAATATTGTAACCAAGACGCCTCTCTCTTGGTCCAAACGTCAATTGTCTTTGTGTGGTTAATTTTTCCATTCTTTTCGCGTCAGTATCATGTTGCTGTGGGCACACCATATCGCGTACCCATATTTTTCTCTCTTCTTTCATTTTAAGGATCAGAATCTGTCGTCTCAAGGACGTCGTCTTGCGTAGGTGGAACTTAAGGTCCTACACCAGCTGTGACCTTGTCGTTTTCAAGAGTAGTTCCTCTGCCCGATCACTTCTTACACCAAACAACGTCTTGGCCATTTAAATTCTACTTCTTTGCCCATGCCACCGCTAGAATCATTAGCGCTCTGTTGTGTTCGGATAAGTACTTACTATTAGCTAGCTTTTGACATCCAGCTATTAGGTGTTCTACTGTTGCACTATGTTTGAAACATACTCTACATCTCCCTTCCCTTACTAATCCTCTTATTTGTTTCCTGGATCTAGTCTTTGCGTTCCTGGAATGGATTCTTACCCTAATATCTTCCATTGACATTGTCAGTTTGGTGACAACTGCGTTCTCCTCTTTCAACATTTCTTTTCTCCATCCAGCTTCAATCCAGTTATTTGTCAAGCAAGCCATATAACAAGCAACTCTTATTTTCATTCCTTGATAAACATCCCTCATGGACTTATCTTACTCTCATATCTCTTTTTATTATTTGATCTAGCTTCCTAATATTGAAGTTGCGCACATCACATTCATTATGTACGGTGCTACTGGTATTACTTTTGCATTAATTGCAGATTGACAGCATGCTAATCACCACCAGATTGACATCATTCAATTTGGTGCTGATTAGCATGCGGACTCTCTTTGTGACTTAAACCTTTAACCCACTTAAACACTTTATTGGTTCTTATCCCACCTGCTTGCTCTACTCGAAGAAACTTCCACTGAATTTATTCGCTCTTGCAGAACATGCAATCCTTCACTTCTCACCATTTTGCCTCGTTCGAATACATTTACAGCACACTTTGCTACTCCTTAGCATGCTCCAGTATCAAGAGTGACCTGTACACTACTGTCGTTTACGTTTTTTCGTAAATTCTTTGATACTGCATTAGGTCGTCTATAAACAGGCTAGGCATTGGACTGATGTCTCTACTCCCAGGCGAACCCATTCTGTAACCTTACTCTGTTACAATAGTAAACATAATGGTATTATCGAGATACAAAAACCAACTCGCGAAAAGCTATTCCCTTCAAGGAACCCGCTGGAAATATCGATCCACCTGCTTGCTAGCTTTACCCCTTTACTCCATATTTCCTTTCTTGATTTCCACTTTTCCATTAACTGCAATATCAATGTAATTTCTTCTTTTTATATGACGATCAAGTGGTAAACTCTCAACAACCAGTCATGGTGTACTTTTTCATAGGCCTTTTTGTAATCGTAAAATGCAACTGCAAGGTTCCTATGGTATTGCTTCACTTCTTCCACGATACATTACATTATGATGATGATGATGATGATTATTATTATGATGATGATGATGAAAATTATTATTATCATCTACATTAAATTATTATTATTATTTTTATTATTATTACCATTCAAATATCTGTATTGGCATTGGCAACTAAGCCATGAATACAAATATCAAGACAAGAGGTAAAAAATGTTTGGACTTAAAGGTGAGTGATACCTAAAGAATCAACAAACGTAGTCTCACTGAGAACAATAACATCTTTTCTTTATTTGAAGTCTTTTTCATGCAGGATAAAATAGAAAATGGTGAAGTAACACTATAAAGTTTATTCTCATAGACTCAATGATAAATGATTGAGTTAAAGTAACAGAGTTTACTTATCAAAATTAATTATTTCCATAAGTTCTTACCAAAGACGTAAGGTATCGGACAAAAACAAAACAAACTTCGTCAGGCAAAGTGAAACGTCTTATATTCATTTAACCTGAAAACAACAGTACAGCTTGGAATGCTTAGAAAGATGTCAGTGGAGCAATCGATCCAACTGATCCAAAATAAACTGTTTGTTTTTTTCTGTCATGACGTATTGTCGTCCGGTTGATTTTGTTTTAGGGTTTAGTCAGATGTTATATTTATTTGATTTCCGATGCCTCTGGTAAGTTGATGTGATTTGTGTGTGTTAACTTCAACCTAGTCGTCAACAGTAGTTTCAGTGATTGTTTAGGACAATGTTTACAAATATCTACTTTTTCACACACACACACACACACACATACACATAACGTGTTAGGCATGAAGGGAAGCATTTTTTTCCCCCATGAGCTCGTGAGCATAAAGAAATCCATTCCAACCTTGTATTTGAAATCATCTTATAACTGGGAACACTGAAACACTGCAGACCGGCCACAAACTCATCCTCATGCAACAAAATCAAACAGTTCACCACGGACACCGGTTTGTTATTGGACTAAGGCTGTCTGAAAACATCATCTGCTACAAACACATAAATGACAGGGTCGCTACCATCGACCCAAGTATCAACACCCATCGGAGATGACTTGAATATTCAAATTGTCAATGCCTAGGAACCCACATCAGAGAAAGCCCAAGAAGAGCCATCTCTGTTGGACAGCTTCTACACAGAACTAACATCTACCGTTAAAAGAGCAAGCAGATGGCTCACATTTATATGTGGAGACTTCAACTCCAAGCTAGGAAAACTGACCACAGAAGACATCAGAAATGGACTTGCAGAAAACATGGGATCGTATGGCAAAGGCATCCGAAATCACAACGGTGAAGCTCTCATGGACTTCCTAACCACCATTGGTCTCTTTGCAAGGAAAACAGCATTTGAACACCTATGCAGACATCGAAAAACCTGGACAGGACACATCAAGGACATCAAACAAGGCAAAAAGACTAGACTTGTGTTTAATCAGATCGACTACATTTTCTGCAGCCAGAAAGCAAGTCTCCTTAGAGACTCACACTCGTTCGGCGGCACTGACCTCAACTCTGACCACAAACTTGTCATCGCCAAACTGCACATGAGCAAAATCCATCTTGTGTATAAACAAAGAAAAAAACAAACAGGCCAAAGACGGATCAGCTTTGACTTCAGTTATATTGGCATTCTCCTGCCGCATACTATGTCACTCACTTATCGCCATTGCACCCAACCTCTTCTAACTCTTTTCTTAAGTTCTTCGTTTGTGAATACAAGGCTGACCTGGAGCGTATAAATCAGGTTCGTCCACCTTTTTCATTTTAAAGGCTTTATTCAATACATACGTCATCGAACTACCTGGTATGGAAAGAGCATCTTTCAACATATCAATCTCATCAGGATAATGTTGTTCGCGGGTTTTCTTAAATGCTTCTACAAAGGGTATAACATGTGCTAGATTATATTCGTTTTACTAATCCATCATAGTAACACAACTTCTATCATATAATTACTTTTTGAAATCTTTATATTCCTCAAGTGTTGCAGTTATTTTCCCCCTGCAGGCTTGAATAAAAGTCTTTATACTCTACAGGTTCAACATAAAAGAGTTTTTCGTGACTATCCAGCCATTCGTAAGGAAAGACAAGTTTTTGAACAGCGCATTTATTAGCCTTAAACCAACCATCGAAAGATAGTCCGGTAGCCAAATAAAACATGACATCTAAAAATTTGAAGTTTAGGGTAGTAAGAAACATGTAACTGTTTTCCTTTTTTCCCACTGATTTTCCACCCTGTTGCTCAGACATACGCTTAACAAAGTACTCTTTAACCGGGTTGATATCATTTTTCCCGTTGTTAAAACCTAAAATGAGTATTTGATCAACCCAATTCACCCATTTCTCTTTAACACCTTTAGGCATAGCATTTTCACCTATCATGGGGTGCATACTAGAGAATCTCTTTGCATTTGTTTTACCATGTAAATACAAATCATTAAAAAGAACTTTAATAAGTTCTTCTGGGATGGAATTTTCAATAAAAGTTGTTTTGTTTGTGAGATTCCCATTAATAGCACAACTAATTGGAACGTGAATAGTGTTAAAGGTCATGTCAGCAGTCTTCTTAGTGTTTAGTTTGTTTCGTAAAGTCTCAAAATCATACATGATAAAATAAGGATAAGGGGTAAATTTCTTTCCCGCTCGCTTATTACTCAAGTTGGGTCTATCATGCTCCCACACTGAAACAACTCTGTAACCCAAATCTTTAATTTTGTTTTCCAAGTCCAGTGTTTCCTTATCTATTTTTATATCTCCATTTGAACAAGGGCAATCGTACCATTTACAGCCATAATATTGATAGACAGTACTAGTTTCAGATTTGTACCCAAAAACAAGAATATCTTTTCCGTTTACCTTAACACATCGTTCACCACTATGTCAACATAAAGCGTGATGAATGTGGGTACCTATCTGCTCAGACGGGTATTCAATCCACCTACACTCAGCATAAGTAAACTGTGTGTTTCCTTCACAAAATACTTTTTTAGAACTGTTGATGATGTGTTTAAATTTTTTTCCTTTACATATCAACTTTGTCTTTCCTCCCGAACAAAGATATTTGGTAGAGTGTCAGTTGTAATTGTCATGCCTGTTGAATTTTTGTTAATATCCTTCACACTCTCCAATGCTCTGTCAGGTCAGCATCTCAATGTCTTTTATGTGAAAACAGTCCCCTTCATAGAGTCCAATATCGATACATGGCAAACTCTTTTTAAATTGGTGGTTTCCAAAGACTAGTTTCCAAATTTTTTAGTTTAAACGTATGTTTACGTGATAGAGTTTACCAATTTTCTCAAAATCAACATGTTAAGTACCATGTATATCTTTAACCTTTTAAGTAGATTCATTCTAAAATTCTCCAGCTAATTCTAAAGCCTCTCTGGTAGTGTCTTCAGCAGATCTCTTTCTGTTCCTTTGGTACCTCCGAAAGATAGCTAGACACCTTCAAACGCATAGATTGTCATTCTTATCGTCAATAGCATGAATAGATTTCTTAATTCGCAACCAGCCTGGTAAAGGACCACAGCCCATTAAAGGTTCGTTACTGTGTATAACTTTTGTGACTATGCGTATAAATTCAACCTTACCTTGACTAACACCAGGTGTACTGACAACGCGTTTTGGTGGTGTATAAATCTTATTCCACATTTCGTAATCGTCAAGGTCTGGTCGTCGAGTTTCACAACGTTTGATACAGTTTTCGATTAAAATTAAACTTGCAAAGGTACCCTCTCCTGGTAGCGTTTTCTCGTAATCTATAATTTCTCCATCTCTTCTGTAAATTATAGCGGTGAAACCGTAAAAAACCCTAGAACGCATTTCAATATCTTCCTTAATTCTGTTGAAAATTATGTTTGATACCTTTTTTTAATTGCCAGTAGCCCCGTAACGGAGAGAGGAGACAAACTCTGCAGATTTTTAAAAATTGGAGAATATCTAAGTTCCTGAGTTTTTCGTTGTTGGTACAAGTCTTGGAGCTGGTACCGGTCTCGATGTTGGTACAGGTTTTGGTATTGAAACTGGTCTTGATACACAGGGTGCACCAAATAAGTCTATCAACTTAGCTTTTCTGAGTCTTGAATATTCGTGAAGCCTGGCCTTGCCAAGCCTAGCCGTGAAGGCTAGGCAAGAGCTTTCAATTGAACAACAGTTCTATTATTCAATGAAGACATTCCTTTTCTATTAATGAAAGAAAATATTTATTTCAAGTCATTTCAATTTTTTCGTTTTTATAACCAGAGATAGGTTAAAAAAAATCACTCTGATGCTTTTTGTTTCTGTCTTAGCCTGTATTCACGTTGCTTACTATTGTGAGAGTCCCTATTCTTAGCTAGCCATTTTTATTGTAGCCATACATGATTCTTTGAATTTCCTTAACAAGGACACGACTCGGATCGACATTGTTCTTTTGTAACTGAACAACCAATTGTGTCCGATTCATTTTGCTACAATACCTAATACCCCTTCCACGGACGATACGGATCATATTGAAACGTTTCATTTTCTCATACTCAATAGTCTTGTCTTTTTGAATATTCATATATTGTTTTCTTTAAATCATTTTCAATCTAGTACAATGTCAGAGCCACTCACGTTTACCAAACCTAATCCCGAAATCAAATTTTTCAAACTACTTGGAGGGGGTGAAAGGGTCACTAAACGTTTTATCAAGTTACCTGCGTTTTGTTTTGCATTAGGTTCTGTAATCTTTTTCATTTTACTAGCAGACGTGTCAACAACAGCTTCACTACTTTTCCACTCTGATCGATGATTGCATTTTTCTTAATTTTATAGCTGATTCTATAACCTTGTTGGCCAACGTGTTCGCTTGGGCTTTGGGAATAACTTCAGGAGTCTTGCTTGCAATCTTACTTGCTATTTTACCAACAATTTAAAAAATACCGTTTTCTCCATATACAGATCATTATGTACAGACTGTTGGCTTTGCGTTGCACAATCATTTTTAAGAAGGAGATTTTTTTATCCAAACAGACTGGTGTTTATTTGTTTATACTTCTTCATCTCAAAAATACCCTTTCTTAAGAGTTCATCGGCGATTGCTACTATTTCATTTTGAGTTGTTCTTATTCCAGTTTGATACTCAGCAACCAATAACGTCAAGGCTATTAAAAAGTTCATTAGGGTTGGAGCTCAGATAAGCGATACCGCTACCTTTCTTTGATTTCTTCACTTCATCCAAAAATGGTTTCAATAACGACCACTTTTTTCTTTTGCAAGAATTTGGAGTTTTGACTCGTGAATTATAATTCTGAAAGAGTGAATACATGCCGATGAACTCTTAAGAAAGGGTATTTTTGAGATGCAGGAGTATAAACAAATAAACACCAGTCTGTTTGGATAAAAAATCTGCTTCTTAAAAATGATTGTGCAACGTAAAGAATTTGTTTGTAATTAAACATATCATCATTATCGTAACCAACAGGTCCCTTTTAAGTCAATAGAGACCACAATCCATTTGTTCCATTATATCGATGGTTAGAGATTATTGTGTCATCACCTTTAATTTCCACCGGTTTATTACCAATCCAAAAATTATCATCTTTTTCATACATGCCGAATACGGTATCAGACTCTTTCGTTTTACTTAACAAATTTCACAAATTATCAGCCCCCACAGGTCCAATGACTTTCGATTTAGGTGTAGAGATCACACTGTAGTCTTCGGGGGAAGCCAGCGCTGGTTGTAATGTCCTATTCATCCGAATCTCATCATTCAGATTTTGAAGCTCACGTCTAATGGGTGTTGAATACCTTCAAATCTCTTCAGCAGCTCTAACGTTGGATTGAATATAGGTCCAGATAATCTCTGATGCTCTTCAGTTTTAGCTAAATTACACAATTTTTCATTTAGATTTCGTTGCTGGATATTCTGTATGGTCTTAATTTTTTCATAATTTCATCTCTTTTCGATGAACATATAATGTTAATAAACCACAAGTTTTTCTAGACGTAAGATATTATGTTCAACGCCTCACAGCCCAAAGACTAACACTGAACACTGAACACAAAACACTAAAAAAACATATAGTAAAGGGGGTTTGATGCTTTAAATTTAGACGTTCGTAAAATGGTGTTCATTTATTCATTAGGTACGTAAAACATATCAAAGTGACTTTTAGATCTACTTTCGTATTTCTCACTTGATAAATCTATAGTAGGAAATCCGTGTTTCTCTTTCCAGTACGCTTTATAAAAGTTCTTGAATTCACCCAAAGACATATCTGCTGGTGCATGATCTTTGTGGAAATAATTGAGCTTTTTATCACCTCGTGGTAACAGTACAATGAAGTTGGCGTTCTCTCTAACAGTCCTCCTTGGTATAAGAAAGTAATTTTGACTGATGTTAAAACTATCGCATGTACTGTGTCTGCCTCTAGTATAAACTGCCTCAGCTTTACTCTGGTTTTTTTTTCAAAATGCAGTCATCGAATATCATGAAGTTTTTATGTGTTTTATCTAACTCACTCGGGTCCAGTATTTCATACAGGATAAAATGTATTTCACGTTTTTTCTCAAACACGATTATTAGGTTCCAAGTTTTTTCAAAATCGAATTTCTTGCCTGCTCTTTTCCACAATTAGAGCCAGACAGGATTTCACGCTTTATCTCGTGATACTTTTTTCCTTCATTTTCCAGAATTCTTCATCATTTTGTCGTTCAAGGCTGCACTCACTAAACTCGCGATGAAATTTAGTTTACTTCCTGCCAATACTTTAATCCGATCGGACTGCTGAGTTTTTTTCTATGTTTTCTAATAGCAATCTTTATGCTACCATTTGTTATTGCACAAACAGATGCAACACCCATTATGATGGGTACAGCTGGAGTATCAACTGTTGAAGCCAGTAAACCAGTGCTGACACCACCAACTATTACTGCTGTTACTGTTGCTCCACTATCTACACCGTCCAATACACTTACCGCTTGTTAATATTTTTAGTAAGAGGTTTTAAAGTGTTTATTTCATTTACAAGCTCATCATGTAATCGCACAATTTTCTGTGCCCTAAATTTAGATGTTGTATCTAACGTCGGGTACAGATTACCTTCTAGATACCTATCAACTTTCTCCAACATTATTTTATACATACGGTATTATTCTTGCCCGTACAGTGTATACAGATGCCAACTAGGCTCTTTAGCTGATGTGACAATCATTTCTTTATGATCTTCTCCAAGAAAGGCCACTGTTAACTTTGAATTACCAATAATATCCCACTCGATTTTCTCGTTAAGTCTAGGAGGTGTTCCGAACTTTAACGCCTGTGGCATCAACATCGCTGTTTAGACAATTTCGTTATTACCAAGTTTGAGAGCTAAAGCATGAAAAAAACCTAAACTTCTCGACGCTGTGTTTTTTTAACTCACATTTCTGATTGAAGCGAACCATACCTTCCCATCTCAATTTCATACGTGCTAATCTGATGCCTGTTGACGATGATTGAATTCCTCCATCTAACTGAATAATCACAATTCCAGGGTTGCTTTAGGGTAGTCCTGTATCTTCCTTGTCACCCATGTCTCCCTTTGTCTCTTTGTCTTCTTTTGGTTCCTGCAACTCTCTTTCATCTTGAGGTCGAAGCAACTATTTTGGACCCATAGGAGATGTAAAAAAATCTTATTGAGTTCATATTTCAATAAAAAGCTCAATTATTTCCACAAGGATCATGCACCAGCAGATATGTCTTTGGGTGAATTCAAGAACTTTTATAAAGCGTACTGGAAAGAGAAACACGGATTTCCTACTATAGATTTATCAAGTGAGAAATACGAAAGTAGATCTAAAAGTCACTTTGATATGTTTTACGTACCTAATGAATGAATGAACACCATTTTACGAACGTCTAAATTTAAAGCATCAACCTGGTCCTGAGAGTTCTTTAGTCATTGTTACATCTCCAATTGCTATAGAAAATTGAATCATCATAGGCTTTTCTTAGTCCTTATCTATTGCTGATACAGGCGTAGTTGTTGTGGTATATGTTTAATCGTATTTATATCAAGCAAGAAATTCCATATTGTCCAATGGATTTAGTAAATCTTTATCTGTTTTTATGACGACTGATTGAGTGAGTGCTCGCGTAAGTGTTCCCGTTTGACTGAGTTATCTGGTATTCCTTGAGGTACTTGAGGTCCTTGAGGTCCCCATTTTATATTCTAGTAAAATTTTCTCCAAACAAACTAGGCATTGTTTTTTTTATATAAAATATTTATTATCCCTTGAAAACCTACACCGTCACTAAGATTTTAAAAAACGTACAGACAGAGTAGAACATAGAATTTTGTATTCGGTACTTGAACTTGCTCAGTATTTCTCTGGATGCATAAAGTTTCCTTCTTATGTTCTCAGGATGTTTTCAGATATCTTTGTAGCAGTTTTATGCATCCAAATAAATTACAATTAGTTCTGTTTGACGCCCTTTTATACCAACACACCCAGTAATATCCTTGTTGATTCGAATCATTAAAGTTCATAACAACATATTCAGTCTTATGAGGTGTTTTGGGTAATGCAGCTTTCATGAAAACTCCGAAAAAATCAGGTATATTTAACTGTTTGACAATATCGTATTTATCAAAATTTGTTAGGCTATCGTAATCTAAACCATTTTTCACAATGAATGTTTTCATTTTTCAATGTAAAATGCATTCTTGTGCAATAAAAATGGCAGCTAAACAAATATTCGATATCAAAGAGAAATTCGATGTAGACAAGAGCATCGAGTCTTTCCAGTATCATAAGTACGAACCTGAAACTGGTGTTGATATAAACCAACAGGGTGAGATTAGCATTCACATCAATCACCCTGACAAGTTTTATTACCTAGTCAAGGCCTATCTTACATAGAAGGGCAATTACAAAAGACAGATGGTGCTGCTAAACACAGATGCAAACCTGATTGTATTACAACACAATGCCATACCTTATCTTTTTAACAACATTTCACCGTGAAACTATACTCAAATCAACGGAAAACAAGCAACCAGAATGCCAACAAAAGACAATAATATTTTGAAATTCCAAAGTTATCATAAACAGTTAAAAGTACCATTCAAAATCAATTCAGATTTTGAAGCAGTAACAGAGAAAGTACAAGGATGTCAAGAGAATAATGATAAACCATATACTGAAGCCTACCAAGAACATAGAGATTATGGATATGGATATAAAGTAGTATGCTGCCATGATGATAAATACACAAAACCAATACAAACACATGGAGGAAGAAAAGCGGTATACAAATTTATGGAAGTTGTATTAGATGAAGGTTATGAAATATATGTATATTTGTATATATATATACGTATATATTCTAGAAAGGTTATGAAAAAAAATTCCAGAAACCATTAAGAATGACAAAAGAAGGATGAAGAAAAATTTGAAAAAGTAGCTAAATGTCAGATATGTGAAAAGAAATATGCTAAGAAGGATATCAAAGTTTGAAATAAGTTCCATACTTCTAGAAAATATAGAATGTAATTTGAAACTAAAAATTGATTGCAGTAAGTTAAAAATACCAGTCATATTCCCTAACCTTAAAGGGTATGACAGCCATCTCATCATTTGTTACATATATTAAATATATATATGTATATATATATATATGTACATTTAAATATATATATATATGTATATATATGTGTGTATATGTACATTTAGATATATATATATATATATATATGTAGATGTCTATATGTATATATGCATTTACTTATATCAATCCATAATATTTTATGACTTCTAAATGCACTACACCTTTTTTCCTATTACACTAGGATACCGAAAATGTGCTAGACAGTGTAATTAAATGACACTGTAACACCAATCGACCCTTCATTCTCAGGTACAATCCTACGTTGTTGGTTGGGATTTTTCAAAAACGCACAGGGTGTCTGAAGGTTACTAGAATAGTTTCTCTCGTTGTTCTTGGCTAAATATTGCTCAAATTGGGTGTTATTGTTCTTGCTCTCCACTAGTTTACTATGATAACACTATCCAACAAATTTTCAATGTTTTTAAAGAAAGCCTCATACCCAATTAGAGTTTGATAGAACTAAAATAATGTTGCTCTTTTGGCACAAGTAAAAATATGAATTTATCTGTATTTTTTTAGTACGCACCAGAAAAATTCTAAATACAGATTTGGAATCAGCACAAAAAATACACCTTTCCCGAGATTTTCTTCTGCTGCGTGAAAACGAGGCTGAACTTGCGGGAAAAAAAAAATCAAAATAAACTATTTCAGCATGGAGGACGCACAGAATCTTATAAAGTTACTGCTGAAAAATGTTGATGAGAAAATCAATATTGTTGTTATGAAAGAAGAAAAGAAATTGAAGTGGGGAAAAGATCTTTTAAACTTGCCATTGTTTACAATAAAAGAGATAGAAAAGCATCGTTTAAAGAGTGGTAAAAGAGGAAAGTCGATAGTAAAAACAATGAACAGGGGCAGAAAATTCAAGGAAGAGGGATATGTTCTGAGAAAAGCTTTGTTCACGAGATTAACAAAACGCTTTTTTTATGTTAAGGGACAATGCAAAGCTAGTATGAAAAGAGAAGTTAGAAGTATGACAGTTGGTTTGAGAAAAGACAATGGAGACGTTTGTGAGGCTAAATGTGATTGTCCGGCTGGGAAATCTGGATACTGTAATCATGTTATGGCTCTTTTATATGAATTAGCAGATTATTCACTGCATCAACTAAAGAAAATTCCTGAGGAAATTGCTTGTACAAGTACATCAAGACGATGGGGTGTACCCTCAGACAATGCCAAGTACCCCCAACCAGTTATGGATATTTATATTCAGAAGCAAGAAAAGTCTAAAGGTGTTACATGTACTCTTTATAATCCCAGAATAAATGTGGAAAATGATAATTTGATTGAACGAACAGCTATAGCACATCTTAATCTGGTTACAAAGGATAAAAGAATTGGATATGGCCATGTAATAAATTATTCTTTGCCAAAAGTATCCACTGCTTATGGTGATTTTTTTACTGGTTCTCCACTGTCACATCAACTAAGTGTATTTGAAGCAAATTTTAATGTTGTTACGAATTTCGACACTTCTTTTATTTCAGCAAATATTAATGTAAATCATCAACATTGCCCTTTACCATTTGATTTGATTTCAAAAGAAAGTGATTATGTTCCTACAGATTGGGACATGTTAAATCACTCAGAATTGCTAACACTGTCTCAGATATTTCCTGAAACCTTAGAGAATTGTAGGATACTAGAGCAAGATACTGTGGGACAAGCCTCAAACAATCTTTGGATAGATGCAAGAAAGAAACGTATAACATCAAGTAATTGTCATAAAATATTTATTCGTCAAAAAAATTTTGAAACTTTGGCTAAAACTTTAATTAAAAAAAAAGACGAGAAGCTATTGCCAAAAATAGTACAAGAAGCATTTAAACATGGACGTGAATATGAACCTGTTGCTCGACAAAAATTTGAACAATACATGAAGTTCACCCTTAAACGAGATATCATAATTCGTGAAACTGGAATAGTAGTTCAACCGTTCCTTTTCTGGCTTGCTGCTAGTCCAGATGGCTTAATCACTGATAGAAATAAAAAATTGCCAGGGCTTATTGAGATTAAATGTCCGAAAATAAAAAGAAATTCAACTGCAAATGAATTAGTTAATGATGAAAAGTTTTATGTTGGAAAAGATTCAAATGGTAGATTATTTCTCAAAAAAAATCACAGTTATGGTTACTACAGCCAAATTCAGTTAGCAATGGGATTGTCACAAATATCATATTGCTATTTCATTGTTTACACATTCAAAGGATTGCTTATTGTTAGGACTGAATTTGATGAACCTTACTTTGCAACATTAGTGGAAAGATTAACTAGATTCTACAAGCAATATTTACTACCATGTTTATAGTTATATACTTATATAATTATATATACATATGTTTTTCAAAGGGAAGGGCGGTATTGATACTGAAATGTTACAGATTTATATATATATATATATATATATATATATATATATATATATATATATATATATATATATATATATATATATTCTAACTCAGAAAAACTTAGCAATGTTGAGAAAATTCTGTCTTTTAAAAACTGAGAAATGAAACATTTTGTGTGACCTGAAAACTTCAGATAAAAAATGTTGTATTTTTTTTTTTAAAAAAAAAATTGCTTTCACTTCAGTAAAATTTCACAAAATTTGTCTTCTAAGTATCAAATTCCTCCCTTTTGAAATTAATTCATAGTTACCTGTGGTTGAAACTTTGTCAAAGTCCCTAATCTTCTTTTTGAATCAAAGGAGCCATAAAATTACACAATAAACATGAGACTGTCCATATTTGATTAATCGATCCATTTAGTGTTAAAGGAATTTCATTTCTAACTTGTCTAAATTTTTTTACTCTTCTAATGGCTCGCTCGACATGAATCCTCACAGAAGCAATGGTCTGGCTTTCTTTAACTTCATCTTCAGATAATTGTGAACGACCTTCAAGAAATGAAGGTATGTTAAGTTCAACATCCAGTGGTTTCAAAAGGTCTTTAATAGTAAAGCCTCGGTCAGCCATGAGACTGTCTCCTTTTTCCCAAAGAATTGGATTGATTAAGCCGCAACGTTCCACAATTTCTTTGTCTGATATGGAACCTTCATAAAGCTGACTTACAAAAGTAATTGCTCCTGAAGGGGCAATACCAAGCAGTCCTTTATATGTCACATGGCTTTTATAATATGAGTACATGCTACTTTGAGTTGCCAATGATGATGGCCTCTGACAAAAGAGTTCAGTGCAATCAATAATACATCTCGTAGATGGATAAATTTCTTTAAAAACTTTTGGCATAGTTTCCTGGATTTGGGCTTTAGAAGGCCATATAGGTATTGAACCTAAAGTGAAGTACATTAAGTTGATCCATGTTATTATGTACCTTGATGTTGTTGACTTTGATATATCAAAAAGCCAAGATGTGTGATTTAAGCTGAAGCCACCTTTGAGCCACGTGAGTACTAACAGAAGTTGATCCTTAGGTCTAAGCTTCACCTTTGGTCCCTGTTTTTTATTTGTTGGTGATATTAACTTTTCTTTACTTTTTGTTTTTGAGTCATAAAATTTTATGTTGTGACAGTTTTCCTTGACATCTAGTAATATATATAACTCATTGAATGTGGAAATTGTTAAACCAGTTTCAGATTTAAATAACTTTTCATTTTTAGATAAATTCTCATGATTGTAACTATTTGTCTTTAGGTTATCAAGTTCAGTTTTAAGATATATATTTTCATGTTCAAGTTCCTCAATTCTTAACTTCAAACGTTTAATTTCCTTTTCTTTTTCATCTTCCTCGTTTTCATTACTGGTACTTGAACCAGAATCTGTAAAATAATTTTCATCTTCATTTAGCAATCGTTTTTTAGGAGATTTTCTCTTTGAATCTACTACTTCTGGTTTAAAAGAAAATATTTTTGGTACAGTTCCTTTCTTTAAAGTTTTTCTTCCTTGTCCCAAGCTAACTTTGATGTCTTTTGCCTCAAAATGAAATTCACAAAGTACAGTAGTCCTCTTTATTTGAAAATTATCTCCAGTACCTTTCCTTCTATATTGATTTATTATACGTTTCCACTGACGATAAAGCTTAGCATCTTTGGGTAGTGTAAAAAAACCAATGCCAGTTGGATTCATTTTGCTGTCATACGTTCTACTTTTGCAATTTGGCATGCAACAGTACACTCCCAATCCGCCTTTTTCAATTTGTTTTGGTCTAGAGGCAGACGAACCAGCATAATTTTCTGAAGACTCCATTTTTATATTAAGCAATCAATTTCTCATAACACAAGAAACGCCATTTTCTCTTTCAAAGCACTTGCTGGCTGTATGTTTTGATTTTTTCGCAAGTTCCGCCTCGTTTTCATGCAGCGAAAAAAATATCGGGAAAGGTGTATTGGATATTAAAAATATACTGTTTTTAGTCTAGCTACATTATAAATCAGATCAAATCAATTCAATAAGAAATAAAACTTTTTCAGAAATAATTCTCTTGTTTCAATACTTTACAAGA
Source organism: Morbakka virulenta (assembly GCA_003991215.1). Classification (NCBI taxonomy): domain Eukaryota; kingdom Metazoa; phylum Cnidaria; class Cubozoa; order Carybdeida; family Carukiidae; genus Morbakka; species Morbakka virulenta. Next base: position 139,073 of record RDPX01000133.1, on the reverse strand, counting down.
AAAATTGGTCTAAAAGTAAATTATAATGACAATTTGTAATCTTGTAGAGAAACTAGACAACAATCTCGTCTCAAAAAAATAGTCACTTACAGCCATAACAAACTTATGTTTCAAGCAATAACCTCCCAATCACAGTATATGTTTCCATGTCAGTAGAGACAGGTGAGAACGACATTCAATTGACATCATCAATTTCAATTGAAGGGAGTTCCGTAATGTTATTTATTGTTGCGTTTGCCGGTGGAGAACGATTGCACCTTGAAATAACCTTGCTCTGATGGATTTCCTTCCGTCAGACCTACATAATGTCCTTGGACTTGGAAGAACTTTCCAAGATACTCTCTTGGTGTAATTAAAATACTGTTATCTTTCCTTTTAAAGATTAGAAACTCATTTTTAGCTCCGTCGTTCGTCTTTGTCGCATAGACCCAAGTTCCATCACTTGCCAGATACAAAATTGGGTTTATTGAAATGCGGATAACAAAATAGCCATTCTCTTGTGCATCAAAATAATGTCTCATTGCATAAATAGGTCTTCCCCTGTGTGACCTTGCTTCGATATATTCATTTGAATTATCAAATGAATTTATATATGTTGGCCATTTTAATGAAGACAAAGTGTACCCTTTGTTTCTGACTAAGAATTCCATGCTGGGGGCTTCACTTGAAAGATCCAAGTATTTAAGGCAGGTCTGTATGTAGATGGACTGCTGATCTTTTCCTGGTGGATAATAAAATGACAAAGTGGTAGCTGTACTTTCATCAGGTTCTGTAAGAAATTTAAGAGTTCCTTTATATTTAGGGAGTTGTCCATCTCTTACGCTAGCAAGAGATTCTGCTTCACCGTCATGTCCACTTTTCTTCACAATTGAGACCATTTGTGTGTAGACAAGAGTACGCATAGTAAAGAGTTGACAAAATAAAGATACAAATTTTATCGCTTGTTTTCCTTCTGAGATTGTATTAGTAAATTTTCTTTGTTCAATACGTGTTTTTACCATACCTATAGGTCTGAGAGCTAAGGTGATGTGTACTTTTGATGCAAGGCCACTAGCTTCAGACAGAGTCAGATTGTGGTTGATTTTGGGTTTGAGATAATCCATTGCAGCAGATAGTGCGAGCTTGGCTCCTTCAATCTCTCCTTCCAATTCAGCGTCTGAATTTTCACGCAGGGCTTCTTTGACAATATCTTCTGTACTACGTACCAATTTCGTCGATGTAAACAATCCAAGAATATTTGCGACCAAACCGATAACGGCCGCTATTGCTGTTCCTTTGCCAGGAAAAGCTTCAGCAATGGATTTGACAATTTCCAAGACACCTATGGCAATTTCTAATCCATCTCCACTGTTCAGCTTTGGTAGCGCTGTTCCGACTGCGTTGATGACCCCTAATACTTTGTCTGTTGTACCTCCTGACTCAGGTCCTTGAACAAGTTGTTTAATTTCCTTCAAACTATTCATTAAACCTTGGTCGTCTACTTTTGCAATAAGGCCTTCAATTGCACTAACTGCATTAGAAGAATCAGCATCAGCACAAACCACAAAGGACAGTGATAGAATCGTAGCCACTAAGGCTATCATTGAACAGGCACTCTTAAATGAGACCTCCATACTTTACTAGTTTATGTAACAAATATTTGTTGGCCTAGTAGTGCCTTTTATCTACACGGTTGTTTCTAAAATTTTAGTTAAGAAATTTTGTATTTCATAAAATTTACACGGTTGGAAAACGAAAAGGGTGACCCTGAATGGGGTTTTCAATAATGAATGGAATGTGTCGTTTTTTATCAGATTGACAATGTTTTACAGTATTTATGGTTAATAGAGCGTAAATGAATAAAGTATGTAATGTCAAACACGTTGGAATTATTTAGCTTTATTGGTTAGAAAATTACAACAAAAGTATCTCAACGTGGCAGAAATGCAACAATACAGATAGGAGTTTAAGGAAAAAGGACTCCAAAAATGGAACAAATAATACGTTTGAAGTTTTGTTATAGTGCTTGCTCGCAATAAAAGTCTTACAAGTCTGTTATTTGTTAGGACATAGAAGAGTTAAAAGGTAAGTACAACCTTAGTTCAGGAATTCAAATCACACGACTGATTAATTCTTGGTGTGAGACAAAAATAATTTTTGAGGCAGAAAACTTTTAGTATTTTCTTTTTCTATTTATCTTGCAAGAGATTTTCATATGTGCGTCATTTTAGGATATATAATATATATATAAATATTATATAAATAGTATATCTTGGATATGGTCTATGTAAGTGAGTATATAGTATAGTGTAGGATTCTGATTAAAAGATATCCTGCAGCTGTTGAAGATACCTGAGAGGACCGAGTAGATGGTTTTTTAATTAGGTTGTGAAAATTTTTTTCTTGTTGGCTTTTACGATTTTTTTGAAAATCCTAATTCAGTACCACAACTACAATGCGAATCGATCTGTTCTGCCAATGTTTTAATCTATTAATTTATAACCTCTGAGTCATATATAATATAATTGAAGTAGATTATCTAAAGAACCGTACGCAAGTAATTTAATAACTAACTTATTAACTTCGTAGCTAAGTATCTAATTTACTGAAAAGCTGAAAAGCTAACTGGGCAAAAAGGTATAAGAGACTCTTTTGATGCGTGCGCGCGCGCGTGTGTGTAGACGATAGTTAGCTTATTGTCGTAGTAACTGATCGAACATTTGAAATACTTTTCCTCTGAGATTTTACTTATCAGTGAAATAATATTAATTCATCTTGGAAGATGTAGATTATGTTACAAAATAAGGACATGGGAGGAAAAAGACTAAATAAATATCATCGGAGCAGAAAAAATACCACAAGGCTTCATTACTGCTATTGATGGTATTGGCTTTTTCCAAAATTAATTTATCCATTTCCCTATAAATTGATAGTAAGTGGCCACTAGAAATGTTGTGTTTAACTGATGTGCTGATTAGACGCTTACTTCCTTAACCTTGGGATTTATTTATCATGGTAGTAAAGAAAATAATATATTTTAAACCCTCGAGAAACAAAAATTCTAAACCGACTCATAAATAATTGAGTGGAAACGCCGTCCAAATACTGTGGTCACACAAAAAAAATAATCCTAAACCAAAAATTTTTAAAAATCTTCCAGAAATTTTTTATGCCACTGCTTTGAAGAAAATAGGCCTGAAAGAAGACAATCACTAAATTCAGCTGCATCATAACGGGCGAGACATCATGACATTTACAACTTGTTAAGGTCTGTTCTATTTCAAAGAACTTATTTAAGGTGTCATCACTGCTTTTAAAGACTTTTAAGAACAGATCGAGTTAGTTGTCTCCAATAACTATGAAGGTAAAACATCACGGATATCTTTTATCTATGAAAAAACATAAGCAGAACAAGAGGAAAGATTAGATCAAGCATTCATGAAGGTATTCGAAGTAAACCTATCTGTAAACCCAGTCAAAATCATTAATGTTGGATAACTACTCAAATCTACCAAAAACGTTCGATTATTTCTTAGATTAGTAAAAAATTGAAGCAAGTTTATTTCAGGACACATTTCTATATCGGTCCATCTTAGACAACTTACAGGAAATGACAAAACATTTGTCTGGGACACAAATATTTCAAACAAATATTTCAAATAAATTTTAGGATCCATATTATATAGTTTATATAATTGAAGTGAAATTTATTGGATTACGGTCAATTTTATACCAATTATTACAAAGCATGTAAAGATGAAGTTTAATATCCTGATCTGAAATAACTCTATCTTTACAAATCTTTAAAAGAAGCTATAGAACCATTCATCCCAGCAATTCCATTTGTATTTAAATTCCAAAAAATCATTTGTGTAAATCCTATTGATTTTCTAGCAGTGAAATCGGGTAGTTTTTTACCATTAACCATTACACCAAATACTTGATTTGTTTGCTCCTAGTGGGATATTCCAATGGATTGATAAACAACACCATTCATTAAGTTCTTCTGGATTTGTTTTAGTATGATTAGTATTTATAGTAGTCTTATTATTAAAAGTGTCAGCTAGAACAAGATTGTTAATGCTAGTAATAGTTTCAATCAAAATACGCACATCAGTTGTTCCGCTCACAACAAGATTGCTGTTGAATGAATGCATTTTATAGATAATAAATATATTAACAATATCATTTCCACTACCAGAAGCATTTAAATCAACATCCGATATCATTCTCTGTGAACCAATAAAGTCGAGATAATACCTATTAATTATTATTACCCCTATCTGATTTAGAATATAATGTTTATCGGGTTATTTCCTTTGTTTGCTCAACATCATTTTGCGGTAATATTTGATCATATATTTTTGATATTCTTCTTGTTGATAATGAGAGAAAAAGTTATGAAGAACTACCTCAATCAAATCTAAAGATAGATTCTATATATTTAATTTAATACTCCCATAATAATGTCTCATTTAATTTTTGATAAGAACATTTGTCAAGGTAACTTTTACAAAAAGCTAAGCTAATAAATTTTGACACTAGTTGTAAACAAAAATTATCAAAATTTTTCATATTAAAAATCATCATTTCTCAATTTATCCCCAGTATCTGAATGTAAGTATTTACTATTCGCAAAATCTAAAGTCATAACACGAGAAAAAATAATGTATATATATATATGTATAATTACCATTTTGAAATATATTCTGGATCTGGTTTTAGTTTTTATTTATCCATATTTTCTGGTCCTTGTGTTACTTTACGTAATTGTATTAATTCTTTTTGATTATCATGTAGTTGATTAATCAATTGATCTTGTTTTACATGAATTGTTTNTTACAAAAAGCTAAGCTAATAAATTTTGACACTAGTTGTAAACAAAAATTATCAAAATTTTTCATATTAAAAATCATCATTTCTCAATTTATCCCCAGTATCTGAATGTAAGTATTTACTATTCGCAAAATCTAAAGTCATAACACGAGAAAAAAAAATGTATATATATATATATATATATGTATAATTACCATTTTGAAATATATTCTGGATCTGGTTTTAGTTTTTATTTATCCATATTTTCTGGCTCTTCTGTTAGTTTACGTAATTGTATTAATTCTTTTTGATTATCATGTAGTTGATTAATCAATTGATCTTGTTTTACATGAATTGTTATTTTAATATCATGTTGAGCATCTGTTATTGGTTTATATTTGATTTCATTTTTATGATACAAATCTATTTCACTGTCCTTATAATTCACTCTTCATATCACCAATTTTAATAGATGATTCTGTAAGCTTCTCCATTTTATTAATATCCATATATAGTAGGTCAGATCAATAAGTGCAAGTTGACACTTATCTATTAAGATAAGTGTTGTTTAGCACTGTTTAATATACTGGTATATCATATATGAACATAGCAAATTATGATAATAATAAAAAAGAAGACACAGAAAGAAGATTAAACAACTTTTTGGATGGGGGAAAGTAGATTACTTATTTTTGCAGCTTCCAACTGTGGTAAAACTAATTTACTGACGAGTGTATTAAGAAAACCTTAAGTCTACTATGATAACATTTATAAATAGACCACAAAAAGTCATGAAGAAAAGGCTAAAGAATTACAAACATTAATGAATGATATCTGAAAGAAAGTTGGTTGTTCTGGTTTTCAAAAGTAAAGGTTCTGGTGAAATAATGAAAACTGATGAATATCCTAATGGTAATAGAAATCCTTTAATATTCAGAAAAACATTTTTAAAAAATTAGTACTGGTGATTGACATATTTAGTGAATATGGAGAGATTGTTTCATTAATGGACAAGAAAGGTGAAGCTGTAACTGAAGCATCCCAAACCATCTATAAAGGTAGAAAACCACATTTTTATCGACTCGTTGTGGTAGAGAGTTCTATAACAAATTCTTTAATGACTTATCAGAGAAAAATGGATTAAATCGATATTCTATTAAGAAAGTTGTATTTTTGAACGATAGATCCGAAGAATGAAAAGTATAATGTGGAAGCAGTTTACCTGTAGAAATAACACAATATGTTGTTACTCTGCCAAAACTGGTAAAACAGTATAACAACATCTTGCACAGTTCAATAAATATGACACCTTAAGCATCTTTGAAAGAAAATCGAGGAACTGTTTACTTTAATCTATATAGTGATATGGAAATATTAAAACAGAAACCAAAATTTAAAGTAGGTGATTTTAACAAATTAATGTTTAATTAAACTAAATGTGGTAATAAAAATATTTCTGCATGCCTTGTTTACAATGTTTTAGTTCTGAAATGTAGTTAAATAATCATAAAGATAATTGTATTGAGATTTATGGAACAAAAGCAAGTAAAATGCACGATAAGGACAATGATACTTTGACATTTAACAATTATTACAAACAATTACAAATACCATTTGTTGATTATGCTGATTTTGAAGCTATTATTGAGGAAGTACAAGAGTGACAACCTAATAATTATGAATCATATACTGAAATGTATCAAAAGCACACGGATTATGGATATGATTACCTGGAAATAGATGTCCAGACTGAAAGTGTGGAACATGTTCGAGTGAGCATGCGAGCATCATTCAAAAGATAAATGTACAGTAATGTAATGTTCAGCATTATCACACTTACGTTAGCGTCATCACGCCGTTTAGAAAGCAAAGAATCATCTGGTCTCCCACAGACTTGAAAGTGTCGTGTAAATTTCATATTTGATTTTGCAGTGCATGATGTAATGGCCGGAATCGCTGACGAAAAGCTGAAAGACGTACCTTCAAAGATTTGTGATATGGTTGTTGTGTTGAGTTCCTCTAAAAAACTTAATAATTTGGATTTAAAAAAGAAAATTTCACTTTGTCGCACTAAAATTGCGTCATTCAAGTGAGAAAAAAAGCTTCAGTAAAATCGCGCATTTTTGCCAATTACGAGATGGGTTCAACATTAAACAAACAATTATTTTGAAAAAACGCCACTTTTCACTACGGACACATGCCAAAAGTCACTAAATAAACTGTTTTGCTACTGAAGCACAATTTGGGACAGAAGGGTAACATTTCGTAATAAAATTTTAATTTCTGACCAGTCAGCCAAGTACAAGTTCCTGCTTGGAACTTCGTGAGGGTGGAAATTTCAGGGCCTAACTGTACAGTACATAAGCAAATTTTGACTGTTGTAAGGAGTCCGAGCGAGCGAAGCGACGGTCGGACTAATAAATTAGTTTATTGTTATGATGATAAGTACATAAAACCAATACAAATGTGAAGAGGTGAAAAAGCTGTTTAGTAGTTTATGGAGCAAATATTAGAAAAGGTAAAATATTGCAAAAATATAATTAAGAATAATTTTAATAGGCTTTTGAAAATGACTGATAAAGGTGAAAAAGAACTTCAAAAAGCAGATCAGTCTCATATTTGCGAAAGGAATTATAATGAGAATGAAATATAGTTTCGTAATATTTATAACTATTTTTGTTTTGTCACATCTTGGATATTTTTATTTCTTGTTTTGCCACATTTTTTTACAGCTTCCAGGTCCATGTAGTACTTCTTTTTATCTTCATACTTCATGTGTGTGTGATTTTGCGTATTCGTATCAAAAAGTGCTCAATGTATATAGCAGAGCAATATTGCCTGATTATTGACTGATGATCGAAATATTGTGAAACTATTAGTTGCAATCACAGTTCTTATTTTTCGTGTTTTATCTTATGTATCTATATATATATATAGTATATATATATATATATATACCAGTATCGACAGTATCGAAGTAATTATTAGCTATCGACAGTGTTCAATAATATAAAAATATTAGAGCTATCATATGGTGAACAATTAAAAGCACATCTAGTTTTAACTAGAACAAATAAAAAAACTATCAAATTACCCTTTTTCAAATTACCAAACACCGAATTCACTTTTTTAAAACGCGTCGTTGCACCACTTTAAAAGGCTGTGTTTGGCAATCGGTCTATCCGTCCGTAGCTAAGTTTAAGGTTTAAGTCACCTTAAGAAAATGCCATTAAAACGACAAGAAGTTTTAATAAATTGGACTTCAGTCTGGATTGAAACGTTTCAAAGTGTTTAAGTAAACAGAGAATGGTGGTTATTGTAATAAAAAATCTACTCATAAAGAAATGAACAAGAGAGGATTAAAAACATGAAATAAACCAGAGGTTCTACAATTGCTATCGAAGCAGAATAATCCAAGTGTACAACAGACTGTACAAACATATGAGAACAATCTAGTTCCACCACCAATACAGTTTTAAGATCAACCCATTCCAATATCAAGAAATAACGTTAAGGAGATTATACAGGCTTATAGAATAATATTATTTCACCACCACCAAAACAGCTTTCAGATCGACATATTACTCCATCCAGAACTAACAAAAAGTTGTTAGACCTACAGTTCCAGCACCTAGGACTATTATAAGAGAAACAAGTCAAGCTTTGAATGATTATACTATATCTTATAAAATCAGATTAAAAGGCAATGTAGAGCCGTTAGCTGAATTACAAAACACCAGAAAGGCTTTTGATTACCACATAAAAAGACAGAATCAATGAAAAATACTAAATGCAGTGAATCACTAAATATTATTTTCAAGAAATACACTAATGTATTATTGGAATGTAAGATAATTTACTTTAATTGTGGTACTCAAGAAATAATAAATCAAACAGAAGTAGCTTACTTGTTACAATTAACATAACGAGATATTTGAAAGGAAATTGCTCAATAGATACAGTATCTGAAGTTTCTGGATAGACTATAGTATTGACTAATACTCATTATATAAATCTAGTAAAATATAAACCATTTGTGGAAGTTCTTACATTAAACTACCAAAAGAACTATGAATCGGTGCTAAAGTTTAATAAATTTTAAAAATAACAATAATGAATGCTTCAGTTGTTGGCACAGTACACATTTAGAACCCCAAACAAAGACACTCAGATGATTAAAAAGTCTGATAAACAATAGATTCAAAAAACCCCAAATCAACAGAAATGAAATGCAGGATGATAATAATCATAATATTTTTGGATATAAAGACCTCCAAGTATATCCCATCTATGTCTTAAAAGAAAAATAAGAAAATCAGACGAATTGTTATTGATTACAACAGATGAAAACAAATCTTATGCGCTGATTAAAGACCTTTAGAAACTCATGTACAGCCAAAGAAAGCACAAAGAAACGAAGTATTTTGGTATGCATTGCTTATGATGTTTTAGTTTCGCAAAAGTATTTGCAGATCAAGACGAACACCATACTCAAATCATTGGAAAACAAGCAATAAAAATGTCAACAAAGACAGTAATAATAATGATAATATTATAATAATGATAATAATAATAATTTACCAATATAAAATAATATGTAATAATATAAATATATATTGTAATAATAAAATCATGATATTTTGAAATTCCAAAGTTATAATAAACAGTCAAAAGTACCATTCAAAATCAATTCAGATTTTAAAGCAATAACAGAGAAAGTACAAGGATGCCAACAGAATAATGATAAACCATATACTGAAGCCTACCACGAACATAGAGATTATGGATAAGGATATAAAGTAGTATGCTGCTATGGTGATACATACACAAAACCAATGCAGATCCATAGTGGCAAAAAAGCAGTAAAAATTTATGGAAGTGATGTTAGCTAAGTTAAATATTCCAAGAAGGTTATGAAAAAAGAATTCAAGAAAACATTAAGATTGACAAAAAAGTGAAGAAAAATGTGAAAAAGTAGATAAATGTCATATATAGTTGAAAAAATTTACTAAGAAGGATATCAGAGTTAGAAATCAATTCCATATTACTTGAAAATACAGAGGATCACCTCATGAATAATTTAATTTGAAACTAACAATTGATCGCAGTAAGTTTAAAATAACTGTCATATTTCCTAATCGTAGGGTGTATGACAGCCATCTCATAATGCAAGAGATTTGCCAAATAGCTGAAAAACGTACATATAAAAATAAAAAAAGGAAAAGACCATCAGATAAACATCAATTCAACACCTAATGAAGTGGAAAATATATGGCTTTCATAACAGGTAATTATTTAACTTTCATTGGAAGTTTCCAATTTATGACGAGTAGTTTAGATTTCCTAGTTAGTAACTTCGCAGCTGATATGTTTAAGTGTACTTCAAAAATATTCAAAAATCAACAACAATTGAAAATCAATGAAAGAAAAAATGTCTATTCATACGATTATATGAACAGATTTAATATAATTCAATGAGAAAAAGCTACCAAACAAAGAAGAATTATACAGCATATCATATAATGAACATATCTCAGATGAAGATTAAAGACGTAGTAAAAATGTTAGGCATACTGTTAATTTGATATCGGGAGTTGAATACCATGACCTCTATCATAAATCAGTCATCGTTTTGCTTGCTGGTGTGTTTCAAAGCTTCAAAAAAGAGTGTATGAAGTAATCTAAAATTGATCCAAATCACCACTTTACATCAAGTAGCCTATCATGCAATACTATGAAGAAGATGACTAACAATAAACTACAATTGATGAGGGATATTGATATGTTTCAGCTTATTGAGAATGGCATGCATGGTGGAATTAGTTATATAGCCAATCGGTATGGTAAGGCAAACAATAATTACATGAAATAGTACAATGTGAAGGGAGTCTCAAAGTGTATTATATATCTTGATGCTTACGATTTTCATGGTTGGGCTATGAGCCAGTGTTTAAACACTGGAGGTTTTAGATGACTATCTGAAAAACAAGTTACTAAGATAAACTTTTCAATGTATAACGAAAATAGTAACAAAGGTTTAATTCTGGAATTTGATCTGCATTATCCAAAGCAACTGCGTGGCCTACATAATGATTATTGTCTAGCATCTGTAAGAGTAACGCAAGATATGTTGTAACAGAAGATATGTTGTCTACATATTCCAAAACAGTTAAAAATAAGTTTCATATATCAACAAGTCTAATATCCAAATTAATGCCAGACTCAAAAAGAAAGAATTGCATGTGTTACATGATAGAAACCTTCAATTATGTACTGACATTTGATAAAAAAATAACTATAACCCATCGAGCACTAGATTTCAACCACTCTACCTGGTTGAAGCAATATATTGGTTTCAATACTGATAAAGGTAAGAATGCCAAAACGTTATTTGAAAAGGATCTCTTCAAGGTAATGAACAACTCATTTTTCGGAAAAACGGTGAAAAACTTAAGAAAGCAAGTGAATATCAGATACGTTTCTGATGAAAATAACTAGTACAGCTTTTGAGTACAGCAACGTATGTAAGTGGTAAGATTTTAATGAGAATCTAGCAGAATCTCTAAGAATCTAGCTGTGCATAAGAGAAAAGCAACACTAACCTTTAACAGGCCGGCACATGTATGTATGGATATCTTAGATATTAGCAAAACGCTAATTTATGATTTTCATTATAACTGTATTAAAAACAAGTTAGGGAACAAAGCTAAGCTACTTTTTACTAATAGTGGTACATCTAAATGTTTGGAATGATAAAGAGAAATTAGAAAATGGTGACTATCCAGAAGTGTCATCATATCATGATAAATTTAATGATAAAGTAATTTTTGTTTTTATTTGGTGTTCAGCTGCGTAAGACAGCAACACATAAAACACGGTGGAGTTCCTTGAAGCTCTGTTTTTTTCAATGTTATTAAATCTTGGTTTAAGTTGTTTCTTCTCAATTGGAGACTGGGTCTAGTCAAATCCAAGAAAAAAGAAACTGGACAAAAAAAGTTTTTCTTTCTAAAAACGGTAGTATATCTTCTCTAGCAATAAAAGCCTCAGAATACTGTGACGACTTTCACCATCATTTAGAATCAAAGACCCTGAGAGATAGATTTTTTGCAATGAATAATGAAATGATAGACTTCATTATCAAACAATATCAGATTAATGTCTACATATGCACATTTGTCTCATCATATATTACATATATTAAATAAATAAATATCTAAATGAATATGAATATTTAAATATATATATATATATATATATATGCATGTACGTATGTTAATCCATCATATTTTATGACTATGACAAAATGGCCTACATAATAAGGGTTGAATTGATTCGTCTTTTTCCCTGATACACGAGGATATAGAAAATGTGTTGGACAGTGTAATTAAATGACACCGTAACAACAATCGACCCTTCATTTAAGACAAAACCCTACGTTGTTGATTGAGGTTTTCCAACAATGCACAGGGTGTCTGAGGGTTACTAGAGTTGTTCCTCTTGTTGTTCTTGCGTAGATATTGATCAAATTGGGTGTTAATGTTCTTGCTCTCCACTACTTTACTATGATGACACTATCAAACAAACTTTCAATGTTTGTAAAGAAAGCCTTATACCCAATTAGAGTTTGATAGAACTAAGAAAATGTTGCTCTTTCGGCACAAGTACAAAATGTTTTAGTACGTACTAGAAAAATTCTAAATACAAATTTGGAATCAGCACAAAAAATTAATCAGAAATCAGATAAATAAGAAATAAAATTTTTTGCGATATAATTCTCTTGTTTCAATACTTTACAAGAAAAATTAGTCTAACTGTAGTGAAACTAGATAACAATCTCGTCTCAAAAAAAATAATCACTTACATAATCAGATGCATCAAGCCATTACAAAGTTATGTTCCTAACAATAATATCCCAATCACGGTATACGTTTCCATGTCAGTACAGAAAGGTGAGAACGACATTCAATTGATATCATTCAATTTCAATTGAAGGGAGTTCCGTTATATTATTATTTCATGTCCTGTTTACCGCTGGAGAACGATTGCACCTTAAAATAACCTTGCTGTGATGGATTTCCTTCTGTCAGACCTACATAATATCCTTGCACTTGGAAAAACTTTCCAAGATGCTCTTTTGGTGTAATTATAATACTGTTATCTTCCCTTTTAAAGATAAGAAACTCATTTTTATCTCCGTGTTCTCCTTTGTCGCATAGACCCAAGTTCCATCACTTGCCAGATACATAATTGGTTTAATTGAAATGCGGATAACAAAATATCCATTCTCTTGTGCATCAAAATAATGTCTCATTGCATAAATTGGTGATCCGCGGTNTACCGCTGGAGAACGATTGCACCTTAAAATAACCTTGCTGTGATGGATTTCCTTCTGTCAGACCTACATAATATCCTTGCACTTGGAAAAACTTTCCAAGATGCTCTTTTGGTGTAATTATAATACTGTTATCTTCCCTTTTAAAGATAAGAAACTCATTTTTATCTCCGTTGTTCTCCTTTGTCGCATAGACCCAAGTTCCATCAGTTGCCAGATACATAATTGGTTTAATTGAAATGCGGATAACAAAATATCCATTCTCTTGTGCATCAAAATAATGTCTCATTGCATAAATTGGTGATCCGCGGTGTGTCCTTGCTCGGATATATTCAGAAGAAGGATCAAATGTATTTTTATAGTTTGGCCATTTTAATGAAGACAAAGTGTACCCTTTGTTTCTGACTAAGAATTCCATGCTGGGGGCTTCACTTGAAAGATCCAAGTATTTAAGGCAAGTCTGTAGGTAGATGGAGGTCTGATCTTTTCCTGGTGGATAATAAAATGACAAAGTGGTAGCTGTACTTTCATCAGGTTCTGTAAGAAATGTAAGAGTTTCTTTATATTTAGGGAGTTGTCCATCTCTTACGCTAGCAAGAGATTCTGCTTCACCGTCATGTCCACTTTTCTTCACAATTGCGATCATTTGTGTGTAGACAAGAGTACGCATAGTAAAGAGTTGACAAAATAAAGATACAAATTTTATCGCTCGTTTTCCTTCAGAGATTTTATTAGTGTACTTTCTTTGCTCGATACGTGTTTTTACCATACCTATAGGTCTGAGAGCTAGAGTGATGTGTACTTTTGATGCAAGGCCACTAGCATCAGACAGAGTCAGATTGTGGTTGATTTTGGGTTTGAGATAATCCATTGCAGCAGATAGTGCGAGCTTGGCTCCTTCAATCTCTCCTTCCAATTCAGCGTCTGAATTTTCACGCAGGGCTTCTTTTACAATATCTTCCGTACTACGTACTACTTTCGTCGAAGTAAACAATCCAAGAATATTTGCGACTAAACCGATAACGGCACCTATTGCTGTTCCTTTGCCAGGAAAAGCTTCAGCAATGGATTTGACAATTTCCAAGGCACCTATGGCAATTTGTAATCCATCTCCACTGTTCAGCTTTGGTAGCGCTGTTCCGACCGACTTAATGACCCCTAATAGTTTGTCGGTTGTACCTCCTGACTGAGGTTCTTGAACAAGTTGTCTAACTTCTCTCAAACTATTCTTTAAACCTTGGTCGTCTACTTTCCCAATAAGGTCTTCAATTGCACTAACTGCATTAGAAGAATCAGCATCAGCACAAACCACAAAGGACAGTGATAGAATCGTAGCCACTAAGGCTATCATTGAACAGGCACTCTTAAATGAGACCTCCATACTTTACCAGTTTATGTAACAAATATATGTTGCCCTAGTAGTGCCTTTTATCTACACGGTTGTTTATTCAATTTTAGTTAAGAAATTTTGTATTTCATAAAATTTACACGGTTGGAAAACGAAAAGGGTGACCCTGAATTGGGCTTTTAATAATAAATGGTGAATGTGACTTTTTATCAGGTTGTCAATTTTTTACAGTATTTATGGTTAGTAGAGCGTAAATAAACAAAATATGTAATGTGAAACACGTTGCAAATATTTGGCTCTATTGGTTGGAGAATGCACAATAAAAGTATCTCAAAGTGGAACAAATGTAACAATAACGATAGGAGGTAAGGGAAAAGGACTCCAAAAATGGAAAAAATAATAAATTTGAATTTTTGAGGTAGACAACTCTTTTTTCCTTTTTCTTTTTACCATGCAACAGATTTTCATATGTGCGTCATTTTAGAATATATTTATATATCTATATATATAGAGATACATTTTTGATATGATACCTGTAAGTGAGTATATAATATAGTGTAACGTTATGCTTAGTAGAAATCATTCAGCTATTGAAGGTAGCTGAAAGAACCCTGTAGATGGTTTTTAACTAGGTTGTGAAATATTTTTATTGTTGGTTTGTAAGGTATAGGCATACCATGTTTTTGGAAAATCCTAATTCAGTACCACAACTACAATGCAAAATGATCTTTTCTGCTAACTTTTTGATGATGAAATTCATTTTTCGCTGGTCTTCTGTCTCAGCTAAAAACTCTCTATTACATAATAAATACATTTAAAACTGAAATTGAAAATGGTATCCCTCGATCTCTCTGACTATATCTGTCTATCTATGTCTGTCTGTCTGTCTGTCTGTCTGTCTGTATGTATGTATGTATGTATGTATGTATGTACAAAACATGTTCCAAAATGGTCTTTCTGATGTCTCTCTCTTATCTAAATTTCTGAAGCACTTCTTCAATGGCTTTGTTTATGTTTTGCGTCTCGAGTCGTATAAAATTTGTTTGTGATGTAAGAGGTTTTTTTGTTATTATTTTATCAAAGCCTGGAAGCCTTAATATCTGGTTGTTTTGAGTTTACTGTTAATACTGTCTGTATGAATGAAAATATGTACTTCTCTTTAAATCCAGGTGAGTTGTTGCTTACTATTCATCTGCATTAAAGATGAAAATTACACTAAAACCTCAATGTCAATGTTTTAATATATAAACCCAGTCAAATGTTAGTTTACAGGTGAACAAATAGTCCTTTCAGGGTGACCTTAAAATCTGATGCCAAATCTCTTGACCAGTTAAAATTCAAAATCAATCATGCTAGATAACTACTCAAATCTGATAAAAACGTTTATAAAAACGATTATTTCTTAGATTGGTAAACTATTGAAACAAGTTTATTTCAGGACACATTTCTATATCGGTCCATCTTAGACAACTTACATAAAGTGACAAAACATTTGAAATGTAGCTTTCAAATATTTCAAACAAATTTTAGGTTTCATACTATATAGTTTATATAATTGAAGTGAAATTTATTGGATTACGGTCAATTTTATACCAATTATTACAAAGCATGTAAAGATGAAGTTTAATATCCTGATCTGAAATAACTCTATCTTTACAAATCTTTAAAAGAAGCTATAGAACCATTTGACCCAGCAATTCCATTTGTATTTAAATTCCAAAAAATTATTTGTGTAAATCCTATTGATTTTCTAGCAGTGAAATCACATAGTTTTTTTACCATTAACCATTACACCAAATACTTGATTTGTTTGTTCCTAGTGGGATATTCCAATGGATTGATAAACAACACCATTCATTAAGTTCTTCTGGATTTGTTTTAGGATGATTAGTATTTATAGCAGTCTTATTATTGAAAGTTTCACTTGAACAAGATTATTGTTGCTAGTAATAGTTTCAATCAAAATACGCACATCATTTGTTCCGCTCACAACAGGATTGCTGTTGAATAAATACATTTTGTAGATAATAAATATATTAACAATATCATTTCCACTACCAGAAGCATTTAAATCAACATCCGATATCGTTGTCTGTGAACCAATAAATTCGAGATAATACCTATTAATTATTATTACCCCTATCTGATTTAGCATATAATGTTTATCGGGTTATTTCCGTTGTTTGCTCAACATCATTTTGTGTTAAGGTTTGACCATATATTTTTGATATTCTTCTTGTTGATAATGAGAGAAAAAGTATGAAGAACTACCTCAATCTAATCTAAAGATAGATTCTATATATTTTATTTAATACTCCCATAATAATGTCTCATTTAATTTTTGGTAAGAACATTTGTCAAGGTAACTTTTACAAAAAGCTAAGCTAATAAATTTTGACACCAGTTGTAAACCAAAATTATCAAAATTTTTCATATTAAAACCATTTCTCAATTTATCCCCAGTATCTGAATGTAAGTATTTACTATTCGCAAAATCTGAAGTCATAACATAAGAATAAAGAATAGGATCCTAACTCTTTATTTTCTGACATTCGGCTGCTCCCGTTAGATTTGTACGGTCTTCTGCATCCCATTTTTTTAATCCTGCTGTTTTCATGTCCCCTGCTATCACATGCATGTATCTCCTCTTTGGTCTTCCTCGCTTTCTCTTTCCTGGCACATGCATGTCCAACATTCTCCTACCAACATATTCTTCCTCCCTCCTAGCCACATGTACAAACCATCTGAGCCTTGCTTCCCTTTGTTTGTCTCTCAATCTCCTAACATGAGCCGTCGTACCCCTTATATATTCATTCCGAATCCTGTCTAGCCGCGTAACCCCAATTGACCACCGGAGCACCCAAAGTTCTGCAATTTCTAGCTTAGTTTCTTGCTTTTGTGTTGTTGCGACTGTTTCCAGTCCATACAGTAATGCTGGTCTTGCTGCTGTCTTGTCAACCTTTCGTTTTACTTCAGGAGATAGTCTTCTGTTGCACAGCACTCCCGTTACTTTTCTCCGTCCAACCTGCACTCGCTTTCTTACCTCCCTGTTGCAATCTCCCTCACTCTACACGCTAGATCCTAGGTATTTGAAGTCTTCAACCCTTTTTACTTCCATTCTTTCCATTTGAATTTCATCCTCCTTTCCCCCATTCAAGACCAGGTATTCCGTTTTTGCTCTACATATTTTCATTCCTCTCTTCTCCGGGGCGTCACGCCATTTTCTCACTTCTTATTTCACTGCACAGCACAATGTCATCCGCAAACAACATGCTCCATGGTGCCTCTTTTCTTACCTCTTCTATCGGCGTATCCATGACTATGGCAAACAGGAAGTTGCTTAGAGCTGATCCTTGGTGCAGACTGACCTTAACTTTGGACCATTTAGTCAATCCTGCAGCACTTCGCACGGCTGTCACACTATCCTTTTACACATCCTGTACCAATTTCACATACTTTCCTGTTGCTCCTGATTTCCTCATGCAATGCCACAGTCCTTCTCTTGAAACCCTACCATATGCCTTCCCAAAGTCAACAAATACACAATGCAATTCTTTCTGTCCTTCCCTATACTTCTCCATCAGCACACGTAGAGCAAATAACGCATAGATTGTGCCTTTTCCTGGCATGGGGCCGAACTGTTGCTTGCATATTCTGACCTCCTGTCTCAGCCTTGCTTCCCAGCACCGGTTCCCACAGTTTCATTGTATGTCACATCAGCTTTATTCCTCTGCAATACCCGCACTCTTGGGCATCACTTTTGGTCTTATACACAGGCATGAACACACTTCTATCCCATTCATCTGGAATTCTCTCGCACAGAAGGATTTTGTTGTAGAGGTTTGTGAGTATTTCTAAAGCCTGTCTTCCAAGACATTTCCAAGCTTCCATGGGCATGTTGTTAGGGCCACCTGCTTTACCAGTTTTTATTCATTTCAATGCCTTCTTCACTTCACTTTTGTCAACCTGTACAACTTCGTGATCTGTCCTCCCTGCTTCTTCTTCCCTTGGCTCTTTGGGACTCTCTGTGTTCATGAGACTTTCAAAATAACTTTTCCACCTTGGCTATACTTCATGCTTCTCCCTCAACAGCATTTTATTATCATCCTTGATGATCCTAACATGCTGAATTCCCTATGATGCTCTATCCTTCTGCTTTGCTACCCTATACAAGTCCTTTTCACCTTCCTTCGTTTTTAGCCTGTGGCAAAGATTACTGTATGTTTCTTCTTTGACCTTGACTATTACTTGTTTAGCTTTCTTTCGGCTTGCTTCATAAACTCTTTTATCTTCCTCACTGCTTGAATGATCATATATCTTCTTTGCATCCTTCTTCTTTTGAATGTTTTTCTCCAGAGCATCATTCCACCACCACGTCTCTCTATCCTGCTTCCGTTCACCTCCAGTCACTCCCAGGACTGTCTTGGCTGTTTCTTGTATCTTCTCTGTAATGTGTGACCAGTTTTCAAGTACACCTGTTTCTGAGCTCAGCACTACCAGACGTTCGCGGTTAAAGTCTCTCCTGCACTCAGCATCTCTCAGCCTCCACCACTTCACTCTTTGTTCTACTCTTCTCTTCCCTCCTTTCTTGACTGCGATGTTGAGCTTGCATACTACTGCTTTGGGCTTAGCAGCTAAGTACTCTCATTCCAAGACTTTACAATCCCTAACTTCCTTCAGATATCTTCTTCTGCAGACTATGTAGTCAACTTGTGTGCTTCGCCCCCCACTTTAAAAGGTCACTTTCTGGTCCTCTCGCTTATTGACATAAGTGCTCAACACTGCCATATCTGCTCTCTTTGAAAAATCAGCTACCTCTTGTCCTTCTTCATTTCTCGTACCATATCCATACTTTCCCATCACACCTTTGTCACCTCTGTTTCCTTCTCCAACAGGTCCATTGAAATCTGCTCCAATGACACTTCTCTCTTACCCTGGAATCCTCACGAAAGTGGCATCATTGTTTGTCGCTCCAAAACTGTTCTTTCTCTTCCTGTGAGCACCCAGCGTGTGGTGCGTATGCACTAATTACATTTATGAGTGTGTCTTCCATACAAAAGATGATAGAGTATCAATCATACTATCACCATATTGAATATCATTAATAGGTTGACCTGTTTTATTATCTATTTCAAACATATTCATAAGTATGTGGATCTTGTATGAATCTTGTTCTCATATACTATTGATATGTGTAAGACAGCAAGTCATTAAAACAGGCAGATAGTTGAGATCTAATATTCTACCAAGCATATCTCTTATTATAATTTTCCGGGCTTTAATCGTATTAGTGTTCACTTTATTATGAAATACTGTTTGAGGTATGACTGAAAACGGAGAACCTTTTTATTTCATTATCAACACTAACTGATATAAAATATCACTTTATTTTTCCGATACAATAGATGCACTCAATAAGTTACAATGTACAAATATACTATCAATGATTCTTGTTATATCAGACAGCTTTTGACTGCAACTAAATCTTGTTATAATCTCTTTATCAAACCCAATAAGATCAGCAATATCTCAACTTCAAATATCAAGTTAAATGTGATAACTTAAGTGTGATTCCAGTTTTAGAATGACTGTTCTTTAATAATGTTTGCTGAATAAAGTCTTTTATGTCTGTTTAACTATAATTTCTATCATAAAATGATATGATTTGCCCAGTAGTTTTATTAGGAGTATAATTTATAGTGAGATTATTCTAAATACCGCTTATATTATACCAACTATATGACATTTCTAAGCTGTCTTATCCTACTCGATATAATTCATTCTTTTTCAAAAATCTTTCAAATTGAAAATTGATTAGAAATCATTACATTGATTTTTTAATTACATCTTGACTATTGATAAAAATTGGAAATTCCATATACTAGTATATTACATATATTTTCTACTTTAAGTATCATACTGATTTTTAGTCATGATATTACGTTTTATAAGATGATCTAAAATTTCTAAAATTTTATTGTGTAATTGAACTGAATTATTTCCTGCTTCATTAGAAACAGCAAGTAGTGTTAATCATTTCATTAATTCTTCTAGAGATATGTGATATGTCTAATCTCCGTTTAATAGTTTAGGCATTTCAGCCAATAAATTCAAATCATTGAAAATGTGTTAAGCATTTGCAGGAGACTTCGTTTTACGGTTATATTATTTTGTAAACAAATCAATTGTTTCTCTGTCAGCTTTGTTATTATAATAAACAACCTTCACATTTTTGTAGGCCTCGATAATTATCTCATTTATCGATTTTGGATAATTAATTAACTGATTACCGTAATTACTATTTTTTATCAACTTTATAAGTTTTTGTTGGCTTTTGTTTGCATCAACTTCTAACATCTTCACTTACAAAAGTGGAATATTCTTCAGCAGATTCATCATTTTTAGCAAACAAAGAAATATCTTTATCACTTTCATTTTGTTCTCTACCAAGAGATTTAAATAATTTAACAATATGATTTCTCGTCAGAATCTTAGTAAATGCTGGATTGAAACCATATTCTCTAAAAATTACCATTTCAATATAATATATATATATATATATATATATATTTATATATATATATATATATAGATTTATACATAATTACCATTTTGAAATATATTCTGGATCAGGTTTTGGTTTCTATTTATCCATATTTTCTTGTTCTTTTGTTAGTTTACGTAATTGTATTAATTCTTTTTGATTATCATGTAGTTGATTAATCAATTGATCGTGTTTTACATGAATTGTTATTTTAATATCATGTTGAGCATCTGTTATTGGTTTATATTTGATTTCATTTTTATGATACAAATCTATTTCACTGTTCTTACAATTCACTCTTCATATCACCAATTTTAATAGATGATTCTGTAAGCTTCTCCATTTTATTAATATCCATATATAGTAGGTCAGATCAATAAGTGCAAGTTGACACTTATTAAGATAAGTGTGGTTTAGCACTGTTTAATATACTGGCATATTATATATAAACATTTCAAATTATGATAATTATAAAAAAGAAGACACACAAAAAAGGATTAAACACCTTTTTAATAAGGACTTTAGATTGCTTATTTGTGGAGCTTTTAAACAAAGAGCATAAATGGTGTATGAACAATTTAGTAAAACAACCCAACTTACTAATATATGACTACTTATTCTGTTTAGTGTGAAAAGAGAACAGAGGATTTCAATAAACATTACAATACTGCAAGAAATGGAAATAAAATACAGAAATCTACTTGTTTCATTTGAGGTTCCGTAACAAGTATATTAACAAAAGAGGATAAAATAGATGCTGCAATTGATATTCAAAAGTATTTATCAAAATAGGATGAATTAAATATAGGTACACCTATTCCAAAAAATATAATTATTGTAGACCTGGTAACTACACTCAAATAAAGTCTATGATCAAATAACGCATCTTATTTCAGTCTATAATAAAAAGACAGATCTTATTTCAGTCTTACAAATTAATTAGATGAAATTTTTCATGAAAAGTCATGATATTGATGATGGTCTGTCAGAGATTTTCCAAGACAAACATAATTCAAAGGTTTATTAAAAAGTTAGAATAATTATTGGGTATATCCTCTTTTTGATATATTCAATCATTTTTCCTTCTAGTATTACACCGTTAAAACAGTTCCAAATTTATTCATTCATTCATTCAGTCATTATGTGCCGTGGGTGTCACACGCGTAGACGATCATAGCCTTCCATTCACCTCCCTTCTTAGCTCTCTTAATCCATGTTACTCTTTTAGATATTTTTTTCTTGCTCATCCATCTTACAACGTTATCCATATGCATCATTCTCGGTTTCCCTCTGCCTCTCTTTCCTAGTATCTTTCCACTGAGAATTAGATGTTCGATCTTCTCATCTCTGATGATATGTCCAACGAATGTCACCTGTCTGGACTTTATGGTGTTTAAAAGTCCTCTTGTAGTGCCTGCTCTTCTTAGCACTTCTTCATTTCTTACTTTGTCAGTCCATACTATTTTCATCCTTCTCCTTAAAAACCAAATTTCTGCAGCTTCTAGGTAGTCTTCCAGCTTACTAGTAAGAGTCCATGCCTCTACACCATACAGCATCACTGACCACACGTATGCTTTAAGGATTCTTATTCTGGTCTGCATGCTGATTTTGTTGCATTTCAACACTCCCTCCAACTTATAAAATGCTTGCTTAGCTTGTGTAATCCTTGCCTTCACATCCGTCAATGATCTTCCATCCGATGATATCCAGCTGCCAAGATAGTTAAACTTTTTAACTTGTGTGATAGTTTCTCCTCTCACTTTTAAGAACATCCTGTGCTGCTACATACCCCTCGTTTCTTTAGGTTCTTTATCTTTTGTTCAGCTTCTGACGGTTTGAGTTCTAACTCTTCACACTGTTTGTTCCACCAAGCTTCTCTCGCAGCAACACACTTATCCAACACTTCTTTGTTTAGTGCATTGTATTCATTTTCATTTATTCCTTTCGATGCTTTTCGTTTTTCCATTAGCTTCAGAATCTTATCTGTCATCCATTTCTGTTTGGCGGTTCTCTTTCTTGTTGGTAATATTTCTGTGACAGTTGTGACTAATGCTTCTTTCAATGCTTGCCATTCTTCCTCAATGCTCTTTTCCAAACCTTCCAGACATTGGTATTTGTTCATAACTGTAATACGGTATTGTTCTTGTATTGCTTTATCTGTTAAGAGGTATGATAAATCTAGTTTCTTATTCTGTTGTTTCTTTTGCAGTGTTTTTAGTTTTACTTTTACTGGATTGTGGTCACTGTCACAGTCTGCTCCAGGGTAGCTCCTACAGTTTTGTACTGAGCTCTTGAATCTTCCATTTATGGTGATGTAATCTATTTGGTTTCTTACTTTATCACCAGGGCTTTTCCAAGTCCACAGTCTGCGTTTGTGATTGTCAAACCACGTGTTCATGATACACTGTTCAGATCATAGACACCAGTCCACCCATGCCTCTCCTCTNTTAAGAGGTATGATAAATCTAGTTTCTTATTCTGTTGTTTCTTTTGCAGTGTTTTTAGTTTTACTTTTACTGGATTGTGGTCACTGTCACAGTCTGCTCCAGGGTAGCTCCTACAGTTTTGTACTGAGCTCTTGAATCTTCCATTTATGGTGATGTAATCTATTTGGTTTCTTACTTTATCACCAGGGCTTTTCCAAGTCCACAGTCTGCGTTTGTGATTGTCAAACCACGTGTTCATGATACACTGTTCAGATCATAGACACCAGTCCACCCATGCCTCTCCTCTTTCGTTTCTTTCTCCTAGTCCATGTGGTCCTACCGTCTCACCTTGTCTTTCTCTCCCCACTTTGGCGTTCGTGTCTCCTATCACGATAGCGATCTCGTTCTTTTTACATTCCTTCTTAGCTCTATCCAGATCATCATAGAATTTATCCATCTCATCTTCATCTGCATCTGGTGTTGGTGCGTATACTTGAATGATGGCTATGTCTAATAAGGTGCCTTTGAGTTTTACTAATAATATTCTGTCAGACACAGTCCAATAACCCTTGAGACATTTTGATATTCTTGCATCCAGTATGACACCAACTCCTTTCATGTGTAATTCTCCACCTGAGAATATGATAGTATATTGATCATGTGCTATTTTGCCCGTTCCTTTCCATCTCATTTCGCTGATACCCATGATGTTTACTCTCCATTTGTTCATTTCTTGTACTACATTTTCCGTCTTTCTAGGTTTTGCCATGGTTCTTATATTCCATGTCCCCACTTTTAGTAAATGTCTGTTGCTGACAGTAACAGAATGACGATCGGGTGACGTCTGTCGCACACGTCTGTCCCTACCGGCTGAGAAACCTACATCTTTGGATGAGGTCCCTGTAACACCATTTATATTTATTCTTTTGATTCTGTTGACCATGATTCTCTTGATTCTCTAAGGCAAAAATACAACAGTGGTTTGCAATTGCCTTCTGTCAAGTGTTTTTAACGTGGCACCATCACATTCCATATTTAACCCATATGTGGGGATTTGAAATCAGAGTAAACCTTCTCCTAGCCTTTGCCTGAAGAAGCATAACCTACAAGGCAGCAGGTGGTTATATTTCGGAGTTTTCCTTCTCCTAGCCTTTGCCTGAAGGAGGCAAAACCTACAAGGCAGCAGGTGGTTATAGAATCAGAGTTTTTCTTCTCCTATCACAGTGTGCTGGCAAAGTTGGGCACCACGTGAAAGTGCCGTAAAGTTTAGAGGGTGAACCATGTCTATCAGTAGGGACGTGTCCCAGCCACGGGGCCCTTGTTGAGGTAAGGTACTATAACTCCTTCGACGAATCCTGGTTTGGAATCAGAGTTTTCCTTCTCCTATCCCTAAATGTACCCTATAGGAAAGAGGAACCAGAGCTCCGTTAGCCTACTGGGAAGATAACCCAGCGTATTCCATCCCCCGCTACATGGAAGCGGAGTTGGATTTTGGGGGACAGTCCTAAATTAAACGATATAATAAATATGTTTTACATCCTTTTTGAGTATGTTTTCTCTAAGTGCTTATTTTTTGTGTTTTAACAGTGATTTTTTCAACAAGACTGAACTTATATATATATATATATAACTAATATTTCTTTAAACCCTTATATATATAAAAATTAAACAAAGTATAAGTATTTATATAACTATTAACTGTTAGATATGAATGACGAAAAATAATCCGATGAATTGGTTGACATAAGGAATAGTGGTGTTATGGTACAAAAAAGTAAATCGAAATACATCAAAAGTGATGCAAATGATTAAAGTAACATAATACTAGCAACTAAAATCAAACACGAAACAGGTTGAAGACCTTCTAAACTATATCTTACATTATACTAAACCCAAGGAAAAGGACAAAGTGGATTATGATGATCCATTCGAAAGAATAATAGTTGAAATTAATAAAAATAATAGAGAAGTAGACAAATGATCAGCTAAGATTGATATTTGGAAATCAAATTATTGATTCAATATATTAATGTATAAAAAAAGAACTAGAAAAACAATCTGCTGAGAATGATACTAGATACATCGATTTAATGATTTAATATGGTGGTTATTGTTATAGAGAATCTGATCATATAGATATCCTAAGTGAAATACTTAAAGGGTATGGTAATTTTCTAACACTTAGGAAAAAGATCTAAGCAAGCACTAAGATTCAGGTATTAAAAAAGGTGACGACATACATAAGATTACATTAGATTTAAGTAAATATATGAGTCTATCAAGTTTTACGATACAGTACGATTACCAGAATGCTTAATTTATAAACTTAATTACAAGATATAGGAGATGTATGTATCGATAATCCTCTACTAAAACAACAGCTGAAAAAACTAACTCACAATAAAACTCAATTTTGACATTAAATTATTTTATGATTTATTAGAAGATGAATTAACTTTTGGATTTAAGTAGTTCATTTTATAAATATTGAAATAAAAAAGAGTGGTACTATGACAAAATAGAAAACCATGAAAGACAAAATACTTTAAAATCATGAAAAAAGAAATAAACCATGAATCCATGAATGATACCAAACCAAAGATAAAATAAAGTGTATTATGATGATACATTTCAAAGAATAAGGATTAATGGAAATAGGGAAATTAGAGATATTAAAGAACAAAATGCTAAGATTGATACTAGATACAACAATTCCATGATTTGATATGGTGGTGGTTATTGAAATAAAAAATCTACTCATAAAGAAATGAACAAGAGGGGATTAAAATCATGAAGTAAACCAGAGGTTCTACAATTGCTATCGAAGCAGAATAATCCAAGTGTACAACAGACTTTACAAACATATGAGAGCAATCTAATTCCACCACCAATACAGTTTTAAGATCAACCCATTCCAGTATCAAGAAATAGCGTTGAGGCGATTATACAGGCTTATAGAATAATATTATTTCACCACCACCAAAACAGCTTTAAGATCGACATGTTACTCCACCTAGAACTAACGAAAAGGTTGTTAGACCTACAGTTCCAGCACCTAGGACTATTATAAGAGAAACAAGTCAAGCTTTGAATGATTATACTATATCTTATAAAATCAGATTAAAAGGCAATGTAGAGTCGTTAGCTGAATTACAAAACACCAGAAAGGCATTTGAATACCACATAAAAAGATACAATAAATGAAAAATACTAAATGCAGTGAATCACTAAATATTACTTTAAAGAAATACACTAATGGATTATTGGAAAGTAAGATAATTTACATTAAGTGTGGTACTCAAGAAATAATAAATCAAACAGAAATAGCATACTTGTTACAATTAACATAACGAGATATTTGAAAGAAAATTGCCCAATTGATACAGTATCTGAAGTTTCTGGATAGACTATAGTATTGACTAATACTCATTATATAAATATAGTAAAATATAAACCATTTGTGGAAGTTCTTACATTAAACTAACAAACGAACTATGAATCGTTGCTAAAGTTGAATAAATTTTAAAAATAACAATAATGAATGCTTCAGTTGTTGGCACAGTACACATTTAGAACCCCAAAGAAAGGCACTCAATGGATTAAAAAATCTGATAAACAATAGATTCAAAAAACCCCAAATCAACAGAAATGAAATGCAGGATGATAATAATCATAATATTTTTGGATATAAAGACCTCCAAGTATATCCCATCTATGTCTTAAAAGAAAAATAAGAAAATCAGACGAATTGTTATTGATTACAGCAGATGAAAACAAATCTTATGCGCTGATTAAAGACCTTTAGAAACTCATGTACAGCGAAAGAAAGCATAAAGAAACGAAGTATTTTGTTATGCATTGCTTATGGTGTTTTAGTTTCGAAAAGGTATTTGCAGATCAAGACGAACACCATACTCAAATCAATGGAAAACAAGCAATAAGAATGTCAATAATAATAATAGTAATAATAATAATATAATAATAATAATAATAATAATAATAATAACAATAATAATATTAATATAAAATATAATAATAATAATAATTTACCAATATAAAATAATATATAATAAAATAAATATATATTATAATAAAACAACCATTATATTTTGAAATTCCGAAATTATAATAAACAGTTAAAAGTACCATTCAAAATCAATTCAGATTTTGAAGCACTAACAGAGAAAGTACAAGAATGTCAACAGAATAATGATAAACCATATACTGAAGCCTACTAAGAACATAGAGATTATGGATATGGATATAAAGGAGTGTGCTGCTTTGATGATAAATACACAAAAACCAATACAAACACATGGAGGAGGAAAAGCAGTATACAAATTTATGGAAGTGATGTTAGTTAAGTTAAATATTCCAAGAAGGTTATGAAAAAAGAATTCAAGAAAGCTTTAAGATTAACCAAAAAATGAAGAAAAATTTGAAAAAGTAGATAAATGTCATATATGTGAAAAAATATATACTAAGAAGGATATGAGAGTTAGAAATCAATTCCATATTACTTGAAAATACAGAGGATCACCTCATCAAGAAAGTAATTTGAAACTAAAAATTGATCGCAGGAAGTTTAAAATACCAGTCATATATCCTAATCGTAGGGTGTATGACAGCCATCTCATAATGCAAGAGATTGATCAAATAGCTGAGAAACGTACATAAATAAATAAAAAAGGAAAAGACGAAACAATAAATATTAATGCAACACCTAATGAAGTGGATAATATATGGCTTTCATAACAGGTGATATTTAACTTTTATTGGAAGTTTCCAATTTATGACAAGTAGTTTTGATTTCCTTGTTAGTAACCTCGCAGATATGTTTGAGTATATTTTTTCTGCAATTAATGAAAGAAAAAGTGCCTATTCATACGATTTTATTAACAGCTTTGAAATAATTCAATGAGAAAATGTTACCAAACAAAGAAGAATTATACATTATATCATAAAATGAACATATCTCCGATGAAGATTAAGGGCATAGTAAAAATGTTCGACTTACTTTAAATTTTAATTCGCTTGGTGAATGCCATGACCTCTATCTTAAATCAGTCATCCTTTTGCTTGCTGGTGTGTTTCAAAGCTTCAGAAAAGTGTGTATGCGGCATTATAAACTTGATCCATATCACAACTTTACATCACCTAGCCTATCATGCGATGCTATGATGAAGATGACAGAAGATATGATGCCTAAATATTCTAAAACACTTAAAAATAAGTTTCATTTATCAACAAGTTTTCTATCCAAACTAATTCCCAGAATAAAAAAGAAAGAAAAGCATGTGTTACATCATAGAAACCTTCAATTGTGTACTGATCTTTGATTAAAAATTACTAAAACCCAAGAATGCCAAAACGTTATTTGAAAAGGATTCCTTCAAGAAAATGGACCACTCATTTTTCAAGAAAGGGTGAAAAACCTAAGAATGCAAGTAAGTATAAGATTCCTCACTGATGAAAATAAACTAGTACAGCTTTTGAGTACACCAAAGTATGTAAGTGGTAAGATTTTTAATGAGAATCTAGCAGAATCTCCAAGAATCTAGTTGTTCATAAGAGAAAAACAACACTAGCTCTTAACAGGCTGACACATGTAGGTATGGGTATCTTAGATATTAGCAAAACGCTAATTTATGATTTTCATTATAACTATATTAAAAACAAGTTAGGGAACAAAGCTAAGCTACTTTTTACTAATAGTGGTACATCTAAATGTTTGGAATGATAAAGAGAAATTAGAAAATGGTGACTATCCAGAAGTGTCATCATATTATGATAAATTTAATGATAAAGTAATTTTTGTTTTTATTTGGTGTTCAACTGCTCAAGACAACAACATATAAAACACGATGGAGTTCTTTGAAGCTCTGTTTTTTTCAATGTTATTAAATCTTGGTTTAAGTTGTTTCTTCTCAATTGGAGACTGGGTCTAGTCAAATCCAAGAAAAAAGAAACAGGACAAAAACAGTGGGGTTTTTTTAACTGCGATAGTATATCTTCTCTAGCAATAAAAGCCTCAGAATTCTGTGACGACTTTCACCATCATTTAGAACCAAAGACCCAGAGAGATAGATTAACTGCAATGATTGTTGAAATGATAGACTTCATTATCAAACAATAACACTTTAAAGGGAACATATGCATATTTGTCTCATCATGTATTACATATATTAAATATACATGCATATATATATATGTATACTTAAACTATATATATAGATGTATACATATTTTAAAATATAAATGCATGTACATATATCAATCCAAAATATTTCATGACTTCAATGCACTACATAGTAAGGATTGAATTGATTCGTCTTTTTCCCTGATACACGAGCATACCGAAAATGTGTTGGACAGGGTAATTAAAGGACACTGTGAGAACAACTGATCCCTAATTTTTTAGACATAGTCCTACGTTGTTAATTGAGGTTTTCCAACAATGCACAGGGTGTCTGAAGGTTACTAGAGTAGTTCGTCTTGTCGTTCTTGGCTTGAGACATTGATCAAATTGAGTGTTATTGTTCTTGCACTCCACTATTTTACTATTATAACACTAACCAACAAATTTTCGACGTTTGATAGCACTAAGAAAATGTTGCTCTTTTGGCTCAAGTAAAAAATGAATTTATCTGTATATTTTAGTACGTACTAAAAATCTTTGCAAATACAGATTTGGAATCAGCACAAAAATTGGATATTAAAAAGAAATACTCTTTTCAGTCTAGCTACATCATAATCAGATCAATAAGAAATAAAACTGTTTGAGATTTAACTCTCTTGTTTCAATACTTTACAAGACAAATTAGTCTAAAAATACACAATAATGACAATTTGTAATCTGAATTCAACAATTTTATCAAATACTTGCAGTGAAACAAGATAACAACCTCCTATCAAAAAAATAATCACTTACAAATCAGATGCAGCCTGCCAAAACAAAGTTATGTTTCAAACAACAAAATCCCAATCACGGTGTACGTTTCCATGTCAGTAGAGACAGGTGAGAACGACATTTAATTGACATCATCAATTTCAATTGAAATTGATGATGTCAATTAAAAAGAGATAGATTTACCACAATGAATTATTTTAAAGATATATATCTAAATTAATATGAATATTTAAATATATATATATATATATATATATGCATGTACGTATGTTAATCCATCATATTTTATGACTATGACAAAATGGCCTACATAATAAGGGTTGAATTGATTCGTCTTTTTCCCTGATACACGAGGATATAGAAAATGTGTTGGACAGTGTAATTAAATGACACCGTAACAACAATCGACCCTTCATTTAAGACATAATCCTACGTTGTTGCCTGAAGTTTTTAACAATGCACAGGGTGTCTGAGGGTTACTGGAGTTGTTCCTCTTGTGGTTCTTGGCTAAACATTGATCAAATTGGGTGTTAATGTTCTTGCTCTCCACTACTTTACTATGATGACACTATCAAACAAACTTTCAATGTTTGTAAAGAAAGCCTAATACCCTATTAGAGTTTGATAGAACTAAGAAAATGTTGCTCTTTTGCCATAAGTACAAAATTTTTTAGTACGTACTAGAAAAATTCTAAATACAAATTTGGAATCAGCACAAAAAATTAATCAGAAATCAGATAAATAAGAAATAAAATGTTTTTGCGATATAATTCTCTTGTTTCAATACTTTACAAGAAAAATTAGTCTAACTGTAGTGAAGCTAGATAACAATCTCGTCTCAAAAAAAATAATCACTTAAATAATCAGATGCATCAAGCCATTACAAAGTTATGTTCCTAACAATAATATTCCAATCACGGTATACGTTTCCGTGTCAGTACAGAAAGGTGAGAACGACATTCAATTGACATATTCAATTTCAATTGAAGGGAGTTCCGTTATATTATTATTTCATGTCCTGTTTACCGCTGGAGAACGATTGCACCTTAAAATAACCTTGCTGTGATGGATTTCCTTCCGTCAGACCTACATAATGTCCTTGCACTTGGAAAAACTTTCCAAGGTGCTCTTTTGGTGTAATTATAATACTGTTATCTTCCCTTTTAAAGATAAGAAATTCATTTTTATCTCCGTCGTTCTCCTTTGTCGCATAGACCCAAGTTCCATCAGTTGCCAGATACATAATTGGTTTAATTGAAATGCGGATAACAAAATATCCATTCTCTTGTGCATCAAAATAATGTCTCATTGCATAAATTGGTGATCCGCGGTGTGACTTTGCTCGGATATATTCAGAAGAAGGATCAAATGTATTTTTATATGTTGGCCATTTTAATGAAGACAAAGTATACCCTTTGTTTTTGACTAAGAATTCCATGCTGGGGGCTTCACTTGAAAGATCCAAGTATTTAAGGCAAGTCTGTAGGTAGATGGAGGTCTGATCTTTTCCTGGTGGATAATAAAATGACAAAGTGGTAGCTGTACTTTCATCAGGTTCTGTAAGAAACGTAAGAGTTTCTTTGTATTTAGGGAGTTGTCCATCTCTTACGCTAGCAAGAGATTCTGCTTCATCGTCATGTCCACTTTTCTTCACAATTGCGATCATTTGTGTGTAGACAAGAGTACGCATAGTAAAGAGTTGACAAAATAAAGATACAAATTTTATCGCTCGTTTTCCTTCTGAGATTTTATTAGTGTACTGTCTTTGCTGAATACGTGTTTTTACCATACCTATAGGTCTGAGAGCTAGAGTGATGTGTACTTTTGATGCAAGGCCACTAGCTTCAGAAAGAGTCAGATTGTGGTTGATTTTGGGTTTGAGATAATCCATTGCAGCAGATAGTGCGAGCTTGGCTCCTTCAATCTCTCCTTCCAATTCAGCGTCTGAAT
>RDPX01000133.1:74192-94685 GCA_003991215.1 Morbakka virulenta | reverse complement strand
ATGACCCCTAATACTTTGTCTGTTGTACCTCCTGACTGAGGTTCTTGAACAAGTTGTCTAACTTCTCTCAAACTATGCTTTAAACCTTGGTCGTC
Source organism: Morbakka virulenta (assembly GCA_003991215.1). Taxonomy (NCBI): domain Eukaryota; kingdom Metazoa; phylum Cnidaria; class Cubozoa; order Carybdeida; family Carukiidae; genus Morbakka; species Morbakka virulenta. The sequence continues at coordinate 94,590 of RDPX01000133.1, read as the reverse complement.
TACTTTCCCAATAAGATCTTCAATTGCACTAACTGCATTAGAAGAATCAGCATCAGCACAAACCACAAAGGACAGTGATAGAATCGTAGCCACTAAGGCTATCATTGAACAGGCACTCTTAAATGAGACCTCCATACTTTACTAGTTTATGTAACAAATATTTGTCGCCCCAGTAGTGCCTTTTATCGGGACGGTTGTTTCTTAAATTTTAGTTAAGAAATTTTGTATTTCATAAAATTTACACGGTTGGAAAATGAAAAGGGTGACCCTGAATGGGGTTTTCAATAATGAATGGAATGTTTCGTTTTTTATGAGATTGAGAATTTTTTTACAGTATTTATGGTTAATAGAGCGTAAATGAACAAAGTATGTAATGTCAAAGGCGTTGGAATTATTTAGCATTATTGGTTAGAAAATTACAAAGAGAAGTATTAGAAAAGTATCTCAACGTGGCAGAAATATGTTAAGGGAAATATAGTGCAAAAATCGAACAAATAATATTTTTAAAGATTCGTCATAGTGTTTGCTCGCAATGACAGTCTTACAAGTCTGTTATTTGTTAGGACATAGAACAGTTAAGAGGTAAGTACCACCTTAGTGCAAGAATTCAAATCACACGTCTGATCAATTCTTTCTATGAAATAAAAATAACTTTTGAGGTAGTCAAGTCTTAGAATTTTCTGATTACTTGTTTTCATCGTCCAAGAGATTTTCATATATGTGTCGTTTTCGTATATATATATATATATATATATACATATACATATCTAGGTATAAATTTTCGATATGGTGGTATATTAAGTAAGTATATAATATAGTGTAGGATTCTGACTAGTAGAAATCCTTCAACTATTGAAAGTAACTGAATGAACGGAGTAGATAATTTTTTCTTCGGTTGTGAAATATTTCTATTGTTAATTTCTTAGGTATGGAGCGATTTTTTTTTTAGAAAAATCATAATTCAGAACGACAACTACAACTAACTTTTTGAAGATGAAATTCAATTTTTAAAGGTTTCCGGTCTCAGCTTAAAACTCTCTATTAAATAATGAATACATTTAAAACTGAAATTGAAAATAATATCCCTCAATCTGTCGGTCTATGTCTGTATATATGTGAGTATGTACATACTTCTTTGTACATCCAAGTCATTTGTTACTTACTTTTCATGTATATCTAAAATAAAAATTACACTAAAACCACGATGTCAATGTTTTAATCTCTTAATTGATAACCTCTACGTCATACATAATTTAATTGAAATAGATTATCTAAAGAGCCGTGCACAACTAATTTAATGATTAACTCAGTCACTGACTCAAAAACTAAGTACCTAAGAATCTAACTGGGAAAAAAGGTATAAGAGACTCCTTTGATACGTGCGTTCGTGTGTGTGTGTGTATGTGTGTGTGTAGACGTTGGTTGGCTTGTTGTCGTAGTAACTGATCGAACATTTGAAATACTTTTCCTATCGGATTTCACTTATCAGTAAAATAATTTGAATTCATCTTGGAACATGTAACTTTTATTACAAAAAGGGTTAAAGTGACACGGCAGGAGAAAGACTAAATAAATGTCATTCGAGCAGAAAAAATACCACCAAGCTTTATTAGTTGTATTAATAGTATTGACATTTTACAAAATAAATTTATCCATTTCCCTATAAATTGATAGGAAGCTGCCACTAGAAATGCTGTCTACAACTGATGCATTGATCAGATGCTTACTTCATTGGGTTACATTTATCATGGTAGTAAAGAAAATAATATTTTTTGAACCCTCGAGAAACAAAATTCTAAACCGACTCATAAATAATTGAGTGAAAACGCCGTCCAAATACACAAGAAAATAATCCTAAACCAAAAAGTTCTAAAGAATCTTCCAGAAATTTTTGATGCCACTGTTTTCAGAAAAATAGGCCTGAAAGAAGACCGGGCGAGACATCATGACATTTACAACCCATTAAGGTCTGTTCTATTTCGAAGAACTTATTTAAGGTGTCATCACTGCTTTTAAACACTTTCAAGAACAGATCGAGTTAGTTGTCTCCAATAACTAAGAGGGTAAAACATCACGGATGATATCTTTTATCTATGAAAAAAACCCCAAGCAGAACAAGAGGGAAGATTAGATCAAGCCTTCATGAAGGTATTTGAAATAAGCCTAACTGTAAACCCAGTCAAATGTTAGTTTACTGGTGAACGAATAATCTTTTCAGGATCACTTTAAAATCTGATGCTACATCTCTTGACCAGTTAAAATTCAAAATCATTCATCCTGGATAACTACTCAAATCTGACAAAAACGTTGGATTACTTCTTAGATTAGTAAACGATTGAAGCAAGTTTATTTCAGGACACATTTATATATCGGTCCATCTTAGACAACTTACCGGAAGTGACAAAACATTTGTCTGGGACACAGAGTAACAAGATGATTTTGACAAACTTAAAAATGTAATAACTTCATCCGAAACAATTGCCTTCTATAACTCATCTGCCCCAGCCAATTTGGCTCAGGGCATATTTTGGTGCAAATATAATTTATCGGAACCATCAAGAAAACAAAAATAGGTACTTACCTTATGAAAACATGTAAATATTTCGACTAAGATAATAATTTAAATGAGAAAGGAAGACAAAAAGAGAATTACTATTATTCTCATTTCACTTTAACCAGTTTTTATGCTTATTATTGTGATCCCTTTCCTAAATATCTTTTCAAATAAAAAAAAATTTAACACAGACTTTGTTCCCTCCATTGCCTATTTTTTATGAATCCCGTTTGATATTTTTAATGTAGTATTCCATAATGTCATAATACGAAAAGATAAATAAATGAAAAGTAAAAAAAGGTAAAATACTTGCCTCAAATCAATGATTATCTGTCCTTCTTTGTCGGTAGGTGTTTTCAAGACAATTTTGTAGTAAACAAAGCCTCAATAATACAATTATGAACCGAAGCCATGCACGCTGTGGACATTTGACAGGTTATCACACCTTACAACAGGTGGAAGAACAGGCTGGAAGAAGATTTAATGGTACTGTTATTTGAGTTTTTTGTGTTTTATCAGTTCATGTAGACATTTTTACATACTATTTTGATCTTAATAACAGGACCAGAATTCGTGCATTCGATGTTAAGTTGTAAAACTTTAATGGTCTACTGAAAATCAGAAATGTCCCAGCATCTAATTCTCTTTGGAAAACAATTTGAACAACTCTACGCATAATTTGTATAGGTCGTCATTTGCGGGTACTTTTTCTGTAATTCAAAGCTTTCCTGACAGAAATTTCTTCTTACTCCTATGGTTACCAGTGAGGCATAAATCAATTCTGTTATTGAAAAAAACATCCAAAAAACCCTAATAAACCAATACAAGCTCTTATAAAATCTAATATGGAAGAGTCATTTAAAGAAGGCAGTTAACAATCATATTACTGCGGTAAGCAAAAACGTGAATGTTCACCATAATTAGAAAAAAGAATCTCTCTCTAGGTTGACAGAGGGGTAGGAAGAAAAGGACGGTCTAAAGGAAGTTAAACATTTGACAAGTATTTGCAGAAAAAAGTCCTGTTTAATTTGCGTTCATTTACAGTGACAATAAAGATCATTTATCAAACTGATGATTGTCATTTGGCTATCGTGAAGCATCTGTTTCCATATGTTACTTTGTAGAAAATCAAAGAGAGGGAATGTCCCTGAGACGTATGCCCCTCCCCAATGATAATGATGATGAGGAGGACAATTAATACTTGTTTAAAATATGGCTACATTTCTGACGGTTACACAAAAATAATCCTTTTAGTTCAACGCAAAATATTATATGAACATTTATTCATTATAAATAGATTGTCACTTGCCATGTTCATGGATTCTGGAAGCAATCAACAAAATCGATTTCTCTGGTGACCAGACATTGCCAAGCCGACCAAAGTTAGACCCTATCAAGACACTTATCTTTCTAAACAGTGCTTTAAATACACTCACTTTCGAAGAACATTAATAGGGCAAGTAACAGAAACTAACTTTTTCTAAACATTTTCAAAAACAGATCGAGTTATATATCTCCATTGCCCAGGAGCTAAGAAATTTTAAGATAATATTTTCGTCTGTGGAAAAACACAAGCAGAAAATGAAGGAAGATTATCTCAAGCCCTCGTGAAGGTATTCAAAGCAGGTCTACCTGTAAACCCAGTCAAATGTTAGTTTACCAGTGGACGAATAGTTTTTCATTATGTACCTTAAAGGCTGATGGTATTCCTGCAATTTCTGAAAGGACAGGTAAACTTAAAGACTTTAAACGTCAGCTCCACATTAATAAGGATGTAATACTTAAGCAGCAGATAGTTAAACGAATTGTCTACCACACCAGAAAAAAGGGATGCCCAAGTATAATGTCTAGAAGGTTTATATATCATCAAAATAGGTCAGAAACAATAACTTGGGTGTCTCCAGTCCTTACAGTTACAAAAAATGGATTTTTTTGTCTTTGTCTTGACATTGGCTGTCCCAATACTGCTATTATACGAAAAAGGTATCTTATACGAAAACTTGAGAAGATTCTTTTAGAAACATATGATGGCAATATTTTTACGAAAACAGACCTAAAAAAGGCTATCAGCAAGTGAAAATAGCCGAAAACTTTTGTAATACATAAAGTCCCTCTGCAAGTGCCTTATTTAAGGAGTGATCAGTGCTTTTAAACATTTTCAAAAACAGATGGAGTTATTTATCTCTGAATTCCCAAGGAACTAAAAGCATTAAGAATGATATACGTTAGTTGTTATGCTTCCAAGCATAGCAATATCTCTGATATCCGGTCTAAATCGCCTCTACCAACAACATCATATGACAAAATTGATGACGAATTTGTCAAATTTATTGGTGAAAAAGCCACACAAAAGTCCTGCAGCTACAGCAATATTAAAGCAGCGAATGAAACTGATGTTTTGTTTATGCAAATGCAAAATCCATTAAAAAACAACCACTGGAAGAAGATTAATGTATTTCATTAATTAACCATCGGATAAGAGAAAAAATTTCACCACAACTGATTTCAAACTATATTTAGATTAACAACGGGTTGAAGGCAGAGGCATTTTACTGTACTGGCTTTTAGCATATGGGAAAGTAGAGCATTTTTACAGCACACTCAAGAAACTCGATCAGACTTTCTACACCAATTGTCAAGACTGGAGGAAAGTGTTGGATTCCTTCTTACTTGCATATTGCACAAGGCCACATTTATCACAGCCCTACCTCCAGCAAGAGCACTTTTTGGTAGCCAAATAAATAAATATCTTTCAGAATTTTCAGCTAAAAACATGCAGCTTTGTCAACACAAAAATTCCTCATTTAATCTGATAAACAGCAAGAAGACAAATCTGAGTACTCCATTGATCCCAGGATCTAATCACCAGCCCCAGTCTTTTGTTCTCTTGACCAAGTGTCTGTGAAAAATATGCAGCAATCCAATAACCATTACATTTTCTGATACAACAAAATATAAAAGAAAAAGGATATCCTCGCCCAGTACTGACCAGCAAAGAAGATGGGTAAAGTCTATTCAATCTACAGCCAACATCAATCTCTACAATTCAGTATGGATAGCAAAAAAGGATTGACTAATTTGAGCAACTAAGGAAGAGAACTAGTGTCACTAAAAAATTCCTCCAGGAATTTTTTAGATATATCCTCCCGGACTTTAATCACTCATTCAACCATCACTCTTTCTGGTACTACTTTCATATTACCAGCATTCATGTACTGGTGTTTTCCGTTGCCGAACTGATCATCATAACATTCTGGATCGGTATTTAAACATAATGATAGGAGACTATCCGTATGTTGGTTAAACTTCTCACGAGTGAAAACTTCTGCAATGCACTCGTTTCCTACTAGTGTATATTTTCTGTCTGCCTCAGTAAGCAGCTAAAGCTAGTGGTCACATTTGAGAGTCTATCATCTAAAAAAAATGCACTTATTCTATAACTAATAGGATTAGAACTAATAAACGTTTTTTTGAGATGAATCATGAAAGGGCAATATCGGTGCTTCCATAATCAGTTGTTTAATTTTGTTGAGAGCTTCCATTAGTAGCAAACCCCAAAACCAAGTTGTATCAGATTTCAGCAAACTATTGAATGAATTCAAAACTGTAGACAAGTTTGGAACAAACTGCCTTAGGTACGAAAACCATTCAATACCTCTGGGTAAACAGGAACTTTTTTTTCTTTTTTCGATTAGACTGAAAGCGCTCAGATGAAACAGAAAACCCAAAAATTTTTATTTTTTTCTTTGCAATATTAATATTTTTTATTGTTTAATTGCATCCAATATGTCTTGATTCAGTTTATAACGACATTCAAACGATAGACGTATTCTGGCATCAATTTGCATAAAGTATATAATCTGTAATGATCTGCTTTATACAAAATGATTCTATCGAGATCTGAAAGTATTTTCGTATTACGCCTTTAAAATATCTCTGGAGCATATGTTATTCCGAAAGGAAAACAGGTGTAGCAATAATGAACAAAAGGTGTTACAAAGTTTGGAAGCCTCTGACTCTCAGCAGTGAACGGTATCTGATAAAAACCGCTAGTATTATGTGACTTGGTAAACACAGTTACCCTTGACACCTTGAGAATAATGTTGTCATTATGTAATAGTATTTAATGTTTACGTTTAACTGCATTATTGAAACGCTTCAAATTCACACGCATTGTCACCCTATCATTTTCCCTCTCTACTAGTACTATTAATGAGTGTCAGTCAGTCGGCTCCTTGAGTTGCACTATAATACCCATATTTTTAAGCCTATCAAACTCACCCCTGACCTTTGGCACCAAGAGAATGCTATCATCAGTAGTCAGCCAGTAGGGTTTTGCATCATTATGAGATATGATTTGTGCATGTTCTCCCTTTATTACCCCAACTACATTGTTTAACACTGTAAACCTTTTGTGAAAAACCTCCGCTTGCTGCTGCAAAACAAGATAAAAGATTGTTGCGGTGTCCTTTCCTAGACTGCCAATCACTGGAAACTTTTAACCAAAGTAACGAAGTTCAGTAGTTGTAATAAGTCTACCCTTGCATGACAGTTCCATAATTAGTATTTGCAAAATACCAACAAATTTGGAGAAATTTTGAATTCCATGGCAACATGTTAAAAACAGTTTTGCGAACAACTGACATGACAGCTCCAGTGTCTATTTTAAAATGGAGACAATGTTGGCATATTAAAAATTTGAAAAATGAAAACTAATGCACCATTTGCTTCAGAGTATCGTCTTCTTTTGCTTCTGCTTTTGAGTTTCGATTGACAACAGGCAGTGACTGATTTTGTTCCATTTACATGTACGAACGACCTCTAGCTGACCTATCAAAGTCATGCAGTCTGTTACACGTACCTTATTTCCCTGGTTTTCTCCATTACTTTGCGTGTTTCGTGAGGTTGTGTCCTTTTTCTCTTTCACTTTTTATTTGGCGATAATCTGTCCATTGTAACTAGATTCTGTCCTTGATTCTGATCATTTTTCTGTGACATTACCAATTCAGAGCTCCTAACCATATCTATAGCTTTCTTTGATGTTAAATCATGTATTAAGAGAAACTTCTCAGACATTAGCTTATCCAAGATGCCAATAACCAATCAATCGTGAGTTTCCCCATTTGTAATAGAAAAATCACAATGTTCAGACAACTTGTTCAAATTTCTGGTAAATTCCTCAAATTACAGCTGAATCAACATTTGTTTAAGGGTAAAGTAAAGATCAAATTTATTCAGTACAGTTAAAAAACCCTCACATTTATTGTTGTTTGAAAATTGGAAAGTCTTAATGTCTTTTCGGTCTCTCTTTTCTCTGAATATATTAAAGCAAAAAAATTCAAACAGATTAATTGTGTTTATCTAAGTTTGAAGCTAACCGATACCCTAGAAACCTTTCTGTTCATTTTGGCTATTCACTTAGAAAGTTGAAGTTGAACAATTCTCACCGAGCCTGAAAGTTGACGTGGCGTGGAATGTTTAAACTTCACTAAAACATATGTTCGCAGTACTAACAAAACGTCAAAAATTTTACATTGTGCTTCTGGTTATTGCAACGAATGCAAAATAACTCCTGCATGTTTCTCTTCGTTTTATTTCTTCTACTCCAACACCATGAATAACAGAAATTAGCCCCAGTTTCAAACTGATAAAAAAAGTGGAAGGAATTCATAAGCTTTCTAAACAAGGAAGGTCTGAAATACTTCAAAAGGGGTAGGAACTTGGACAAAGAAAAATTTTGTTTCCTGAAGACGTCGAGTTAATTGGATTAGCAGACCTACAAAACAAGATTCAAAATCTGACCCCAAGAAGTCGATATAAGAAAAATGTGCATGAGGATCCTTAAGATCCTTTAAATATGGAACCAAAATTTTGTTTTTAGCTTCCAATCCTTTCCATTCATCAGTATTAATTAATCGAAAACTTTAAAATTTTATTGAGGCTGTTGTGCCTTGACAAAAAAGCAACCAAAACAGGGATTCCTCTACATTTATGTGCCAAGGACCACCGATAGAGAGCAAAATCTTTATGGAGTGTGAAATAGACTCCTCAAAAGAAGCTGCATTAAGGATCAACGCAACAGTACAAAAAATATGAAACACGGAAAACCTACAACGAAATTGGTCGTGCAAATCCAGATTTAATGTTATCTGGGAAGTTGGATTTTATTTCTGTAACGCATATTGTGTCTAAATATATGTTATATACATACATACATACATACATACATATATATATATATATATATATATATATACAGGTATCAGCTCCCAAGATTAGTATTGTTATTGGTTATCACAGGACTTGAACATTGGCTACATTTTTTCATTACTAAAAGATCAGAGACATGAACAGGTGACCTTTAGAAAGTCAATAAAGTAGCCCACCAAAGCTACCCTTGTCAAACATTTAGGATATTGGGTAGTATGTATAAAGGCTACTACAGGGCATTTTTTATTTTCGAACCTTACAAATAGTCCAAGATAAAACAGAGTACACCAGTGTGTATGACATAAATTATAAATATCTGAGTAAATCAAATTGCTTTCACGGATGAAGGCTTTTTCTTGGTCTAATAGAAACGATTGAGATTATTACTGGTTTAAACTCGTACCAACATTTTCTTGCTAGCCCTTCCAGGTTGTACTATTATTAACAACTTGGGGAAATCCATAAAACTCACAATATGCTTTAAGACTTTTTAATTCAATTTTCATGAAATATACTTTATGTCGATTACTATAGTGAACCTTAAAAATTTTAATGGTTCACACTAAAAGTCCATGTCTCAGTTGTCTGTGGTCTCTTAATTCAACTGTCATACTACGTAACAGGTTTTCATGTTACCCGTTCATTTTTATTCTTGATTTTGACTGAATTTTCTTCTTCCCCAGTTGATACAAAGAATGCATACAAAACAGTGTCTTAACATTTATTAGCATAGTAATTAACTGTTACACTATTGTGAACAAGTAGTGTAATAAAATTTAGAATTTTAACGATACATACACTTTCAAATGTTCTTCCCTCTTCATATTCTTTGAATTTAGCGTTCAAGTTTAATGATATGTTGTTGGTAAAGATAAAGTAAAAACCCAACTGAAAAACAAGATCTGTATATCTGTTTAAATGTATATAATTTATTTTTGAGTTGGCTTTCCTGCATATAATATTTGTAATAATAATAATAGTGGAAACTTTTAATTTTTTTCATCCTAACACATACAATTACAAACTTTACTCATCAAGGTAGTTTGCATTGACTTGTCTATTTAACAAAATTAATATTTTACTAACAAAATTTTTAAAAACGACCATAGTTCAGGGTTTGTCCATAGTTGGTTTCTACGAGAGAATACGCAGTATGTAGTCCAAATGATTACATTGGAAAGCTTGGTGGAAAGAATACACTCGTGTTTGTTGTCGATGTTCAAAGCGTTGCACATTTCACTGAAAGTATTACAAGGTTGACTGGATATACCTAAAGAGCTAATCCAAAGATTTACGAAGCTGACTTTCGAAAAGGTGGAATGTAAATCACGAATCAAAGAATTACATATTTCATATTTGCGACAAGCATTTTTATCCAGGTTCGTTTCATACCCCACCGTTAATCAAAGTATGAATGGTTGTTTTTGTGGAGTAACTGAGAGCAAATCAGGTCGCAAGACATCTCCAGTTATAATATATGGCGATGAAAATCAACAGACAGCAGCGTATATTGTACAGTTTTCAAGAGATTTGATAGCTCTTCCTAAAAACTGTAATGCTGAGTTGTGTTGCCAAGCATAACCACCTTCCCGAAGGCACGCTTTGCAGCCGGCGACAACTTGAAGAAGGGTTTCTGTTTCGAAGTAGGAAGAGCAAGAAAAAGATAGACTGAGGTTCCATTTAAATAGATTTTTACGAGTTTCAAGGGTGTTATTCAAATAACAAATGGTAAAGCTTAAGATATTTTTGGATAGCTTACTTTGAACTTCAGACCAAAACTTGTTGTATTTTGAAGTTCGTTGTAAAACAGAAATGACAGGATGGTACCTTGAGCATTAAGATGACTTTGTAAACGCTTCTTATGTTCTGTCTGCACCGCTTTTAAAACCTTATATATGTATTTTTACACATATTTTATTGTATATTCGTACTATTCCTTGTGTTTTTCCACAATGATCTGATATTATCATTTGGTGACAACTTCAGATCGTTACAGGTGACAGTTTAGCACTGTAGTTTTGTGGTAGGTAGCTAAAAGTGACACTTATAAGAAGGTCAAGCCACTGATATATTTATTTAGAGACCAGGTTGGCGAGATATTCTGCCACCCAAGTCTTGGAAACATTTGAAAAACTGAGGTGCCAGGAAACCTTTGGAAGGGTAAATTCATGATGGAGGGGCAGTTTTGTTTTGGGTGGATAAGTAAAGAATCGATTTGTTTAAGAAGAGCTTGTGAAGCAGGCAGAAGCTTGATTTTATGAGATTGATTGGTCATTTCAGTTATAATAACGCCCGATATACTTAAAGGCATCTCTCATGACTACAGGGGGTGCAGTTTCATTATTAACAAAAAGCTTCGGTTGAAATTGACGAGTTCTTGTTGTAAATTATTTGATTCCGAATGTGGTACATTTATCAACTCTTATGATCATGTTGCCCCACTGACACCGTCGTCTAAAACAATTTTAAAGAAGCTGGTTCTCTCTTTCACCACTTGTAAGGACCGCAGCAGCATCTGGGAACTGAAACCAGTGTACAGGATTGAAAGTTTGGTAGTTCTTATCATGAGGTGAAAATCCAAGTTGGTTGAATTTTTCAGCCCAAAAATATTGAATGAATGTGTCAAAACACATATTAAAGAGTAATGGACTAAGGCAATCACCTTGCAAAAGCCCACGACGAACTTTTATGGCTTCAGTTGTAAAATGGTCAGTTATAAATGCTGTTGTAAATTCAGTGTAAAGACTGGTGATTAAAAACTTAATTTTGTCATAAATATGAGAGTGATCTAGAGCATTTGTTATTAGGTTATGGTGAACTTTACCAAAAGCATTTTTTTGTCTAAAAGAGTAATGGCCAGGGAGCATTCATTGGTATGAGCCTTGTTTATCACCTGTGCCATTATAACAGCGTGTTCTTTACTGTCCGAAATCTTAAAAGTGAAGCCTTTTTTAATCTGATGTTCAACGAATTTATTATCCTTCAGGCATTCAAATACAGAGTCATGCAAACAGGATGCAAAAACTTTTAATTGAACCGTTTCAAGAGTAATTGGCCAAACGTTAGAAGGGTCAGCAGTGTTACCTCTCCTGTGTATTAAAACCGTACAAGCCTTTTTCCATCCAGGAGGAACTTCGCCAGAAATTCATATAATTTTAATTATAATTGTGGGAAGAGACCGTAGATAGGGACATCGTTTGAAGCAAATTATAGATATTTTATCTAGTGGGCATGGTGAAGCAGATGACTTCACAGGAAAATTTGATGTGATTTTTTATATGATGGAGACTTAGTCTTGAAAGTATGCGCAGGCTCGTTAAAGAATGGTATCCAAGACGGTAAAGTATTTGTTAAGAATTGTCTATGTAAGAATTTTTTTTAAGTATTGGGTGCAAGACTTTAGAGAAGGTTGGAAGTATTGTAGAGCTCTTTTGCAGCGCACACTTTACGTAGCTTTGGAAGTTTTTAGAGATGACGTTATCGTGGTTAGATACAGTCTCATTGTTATGGGAAGAAGTCAGTTTTTGGCAAAGTAAATGTGAAACGTATTTGATTTTAATAACCGAGACATGTGATCTTGACATTTCCTTTGAAACATTTTCCAATAAAATCCTTGTGGGACGACTAGTTGATGGTTATAAAATTTTTTGTTTTTTTTAAAGCCAGGCAAAATTTTTTGTTGAAGAGAGAGCCGTGTACAGAGACATCTGCACGTCACCCATCAACAGCTTATTAATAATAATAATAACAACTAGGAAATAAATGTCCACATCAACAGGTGTGGAACGTGTCCTCTCGAGGAGCATGCCTAGAAAGGAAGTGGGTTAATGAACCACATTGTACTTCAAATAGAGTTTATTTTATTATTCATATTTTTAAAGGAGTTGTCATGGATAGGTTAAAGATAATAAATAACAAATACTTGTTTCAAAAGAATAAGAAAATGTGTGCCATCCCACTTTACCTGATATTGATTCACACCTTAGCATTGGTGTGTGAATAAATATCAGTAGGGGCTTTGGACCCTCATGCTTAAAACAATTAACAAATATCTAAGAGTAGTGATATAGTCACTTAAGACATTTTACCACTTCAAAATTGCAGTCATGAAGAGCATGGCGAGTTACACACTTTTTCTTTACAATTATCATCATTGAGATAGAATTTCATATTTCAGTAAGCTTTTCACTGATTAAGTGTATAGTGTGTATAAACTCACAATAATTTTTTGTGCAGTACCATTTATCACTTTCAAACTGAGCATCTTTTGATTTCGTATTATATTCCGAATTTTAACTTCTTTTGCCTTAAATCTTAACACAAACTTTCAACGTTCTCCAGGCTTAAAATCGTTGCTGTTCATCTGGCAGACAAGATTCAGACATGTTTGAAATCGGCTCGTCAAATTGAGCATCTTTTCCTTTCATATGAAATCCCGAATTTTAACCTCTTCTGTCTTACTGTAAGCTGTAAATAATGAATTAACAAGGCCAGTTTTATCTCTTTCAGGTTATTCTATTGATACATCTCAGTGGAACCAGGAAGCTATAAAAAAGGACTGCAGCAATATGGCATAGATTATGACACACATCAGGGTCTGTCCAGGCAAATGCAGAAATTGGAGAATCTCTTAAAACAGCATCATCCAATTGGGCCATTTGTTGTTGAATTGCCAGAACAGGATGTTAACAGCCTTCAGACCAACGGCCCTTTTTTTTATGCCTTGGCAAGTTTTGAAATGCAAACAATAAACATTTACCTGTTGTTGAAGATGTATGATTTCCTGCTAAAAGCGCCATTTAAACTGACTTCGTATGTATCAGTAACCTGTTCCCTCTTGAAATCAGTACTTAATGATCACAATTTGAAGCAAGAAAATTGAAATTTTGAAGTTGCAATTGCGTGGAACATGCAAATTCTTCATCAGGTAACCTCTCCATAAATGTGAGGCTAATTTTCAACCCCCTGTAGGAGAAGTTGAAATGTTTAAACAAATTTGGACTGTAATGTAATTGTCCTCACTCGTTTCGATCGTTCGGACTAAATAATAATAATAATAATAATAATAATAAATTAAAAAGAGAACAGATAAACATCTTGCAAAAATTCCGGGCAAGCATAACGTACAGGAGATACAAAAGATTGTCCTTACCAGCACCGCAAATATACTAAGAAAATCTTTGTCCACATAAAGAACCAATTATTTACAAGAACTTTTATACTTTTTGATACAATTTTTAATCAATTAATACAATTTTTGTATTACTTTTTTTTTTATACTCCACATTTATCAAACAATTATGTTGCTCGCAGAAACCTTTGCTTGCCTCAGGTCACTGGGTGTGGCCCGGTAAGTAATTGTAAATAAACAGCATTCAAAAGAAAACCGTACATATAATAATAATGATGATACTGCCTTTTGGCATACATTACAGCATTACTTGTCGTGCTTTTGTGCCTATTTCTCTTTGTTTTGTTATCAAACAGGGGAATAAAATACAGTCTGAATTAAATGCAATATCAGACTTAGTACTAGTACTAAGATATCTTTCTATGTATTGTCAGTTATCAGGCTGGGAGTCGGGAACGCTGTAGTCATGAGTTGTTGTCATACAAAAACAACCACTTGAGCAGTGTTCCTTTCCTCACTGGTTATGGGGCAGCACTTGCAAGGTGGAAGTGATGTTACCATTTCAATTTGATTTTCTACTTTATCTCACTCGTGTGGCTACAGTATATGTGCCTGCATTTAACTTACCTGGCTTGTTGCTGGGCGCTGAAGGTGGGTTTTCGATAAAAATAATAATGATAATAAAATAGTTAACCAAACACAAATATAAAATACTCAGGATCCTCTTTTTCAAATTTGTATTGGGTTTAATTGATATAACATTCTTTTTAAACCCAAAACTTTAAATTTGTTTTTATGTTTATCTGTTTATTTGAGGTCGTTTCTAAATTCCTTTAGGTATGATTATTTGAAGTTTAAAGAGATGCTTTCCATGTGTGAAGAAATGGAGTCAACATAGTGGTTTAGTAAATATTTTTGTCTTTAGAGACATTTTTGGACAATCGGTAAAAATCCAAATACCGGTTACACCTTTTGAATATTACAATAAGTATTGTTTTCCATCTCATTGAAAAGCTAATAATGTTTTTACCTGTCTTCAAGATTGCAGATGGTCTATCCGACTCAAATATTGACCTTAACGTTTGGTTTCTATCATTACCAAGTTCTTTGGATGACTGACGAATGTACTGGTAGAATTCCTGCAGAACCTGTTTCTTTTTGTTCATGTTCAGTACCAGTTTAAAGAATCTCGTGCCACAAGTGACCCTTTGATTTTAATCACGGATCGTATCTATAAGTTGCTGTCACGTGTAAGTTTGGTGAATGAAGTGCTGTTGCTCTAGATATTTCCAAGGCACTTAATAAGGCGTTGCAAGCTTGTTTGTTTCACAATCCTTTTGATTAAGCTATTTATAGAAAGGATTTTAGTATCATTTAGTCCTTTCTCTCAGATCGTAAAATGGGTGTTGCACTGAATAAATTACATCTGACGAGCATTCAATTAGCGCTAGCGTTTCTTAAGGTTCTATTCTTGGTTTCATCTCTCTTTCTTTGATACATCAGGGATGGTTCTGGTAACCTAATTTAGTTCGTCAACATTTATGTTGATGACACGATGTTGTACTTTGATATTGACTAAAAGGCAACTAAGCAGGAACTAGTCAAACTTGTTGAAGATTTAGTCTAACCTTCAGGCTGTTAGTGAAAAGGGAAGGTAGTGGCAGGTTTCTTTCAAAGCAGCAATAACATAAAAGCTTTCATTCAGTAGAGAACTGGGTCCTTATCTTCCTCCTATATTCATAGAATGCCATTCTGGTATTAAACCTTAAAAAACGGCTTCTCCGCTTGAGGAATACTCATCAATGAGGATGCTGTTTTATTTAGCAAGGCAATGCCAATAATAACTTGGCTACCAAATATAATTAAAAATATGTTTTTCAAATGCCCCTTCCCCCCCCCCATGTGTTTCACGCAAAGTGATGGATCCACAACATAATAACGTTTGGAGAAGAATATTACTTGTTATTTAAAACTTCCTTTAGTATATCTTTGAATATTTTTATTTACTGGTTTTATTATCCCTCTTCTAATTCTCTAAAAACAAATACAAACTTAGCAACATGACACTTATTATGAAGAAAGAATTCAATCGTAATACTTTTTCTGTCATTTACTCGACGCTGAAAAATTTATGTACTTGTAATAGATAAGTTATTCCTAAAAGTTTTAGAGGTATTTTTGCGACTTTCCATACCCTTTACAACAATTACAAGATGTTAAACAGGGACAAACGTTTTCCAATGGAGCTCCAGCTTGTGTGAGCCTTGCTGCACTGTTTCAAGAAAAAAATCCACAGCCCATCCGAGATCTCATCATGCCCCCCAGTTTCCTACTCTTGGATTTTAAACTAGAGTGAAAGCCTACGTCTATACTCACTTGCAAGGAAGAAGAGCCAAATTTGGAATCTCTCAATCAGTCGGTCTAAAAGCAGTAGGATGCAGTAAAAAGATCTCAGAGAGCTTAAAATGAGTGAGTTAGAATCATTAACAAACAAAAGTTACTATACCTCAGGCCACCATTTATAGCGCCCGACAGTCGGAAATCCTCTTGTTAGCTTATGACAGAACTCTCAAAACAACAACATTCCACCTGTTAATTTCTCACCTTACAACTGTGGAGTTGGAAATCTACTGGCCAATCCATGACAGAGCTTGGATACCTACAGTTGATTATTTTTAAATGTACAACTATACAGTTGGGGAATGTTCCAAGACACAAACCACTAAAAGGGATAAAAACAACAGTCGTAAACTGCAAATGCTAAGCCATTTTTGCTTACTTTTACTTAGAATACTCTCTGCAGTTATGACGATCATGAAAAAGATCATGCTATTAATAATTTTCCCCGTCCAAATCTGAAAAGTAGGCCACCAAAGTTTTGGTTCAGCAATTAAAAACCAAAAATTAAAATAAAGCAAAGTTTTGCTGTTTCTTATCCGACATGCTCTTCTCAACCTCGGAAAAGGTTTCTGTAATCAGCTGTTGATGTTTGACAACAGGAACACTTCTCTGATCTCATCAAACTTTCTGTAACATTGAAAGTATGAGTTCATAAAAAACTGTACTTTTTATAAAATTTTTGGCATTAGTGTGCTCTGAAGCTAGAAAACTAAAAGTCAATTCAGTTATATCAACTCTCAAAAGAAACTGACTATTGATGCCTCTCTCTCTCTCTCTCTCTCTCTCTCTCTCTCTCCTTGGAGTCAGTGTATCTGCTTTAACAAGAATAGGTGAGGTCTTTCCCACACTTTGTCGTATTCCTGCTATGGCGGTATTTTTAATCCTCTATAAGAAATGCAGGAAACGTTTTAATGTTTTTTGCTTGGAAAATCTGATATTACTTTGATCGCAAAAAATTTCGACAAGTATTTTCAAGGTTCGAAAAAATGTTTGCAAAACCCTATGAGATTATTTATATCTAAATTCTACTTACAACTGTTGTTCTATAAAATACGACTGTACCCTAAACTTTCCAAAAACAGCTGGGAATTAACCTTAGTTACTATTGATAACATCAAATTCTGCTAATTTATGATGATAGAGAACAATCCTTTAAAGGCAAAAGTAACTTACACTATTTATCGAATTTGATTAATTCAGGCTACGCTTGCTTAACATCTTACACGATAATGCATCATTCATCGCGACAAGTACTGAGTTTAGCGTTGCAGTGTACAAGACATTCCTTCCCCTTCCATCTAATAGACCGACTTCAAAGAACCATTTGCAACGCGTGGCTTTCAGATACGTGATAGACACGTTTTTCACTGTCAATTTCTCGGCCGCAACTGGAAAACAAGAGTATTGAAATTTTGTGAATCAAAGTATACGCACTTGAAAGAAAAAAACCTTCTCACAGCTCAGATGTTTTTAACACTGATTACATTTAACAAGAAGATAATCAGAATGTAAATACATTTACAAATATTCTCGTCGATGCATTCGATAGACATGCTTTCACTTTGAGAAAATGAGTTAAAGGAGAAACAATTTCTTGGTTGGACTGAGTGTTAAACAAGTAATCGATGGAAGAGACACAGCTCTGCCTAAAGCGAGAAAAGTAAGCTAAAGCAAGAATCAGACTGGATCATTACAAAAATGTACATCTCAAAGTTTGTGCACAAACCGTTTGCGAGTAACTAGAAAAAAATTATCACAGTGATTTATTAGAGAAAAACGGCAACCACTGAAAAGATATTTAAAAATGCATAAAGGAAATAATTCACTTTAAACTGAAATATTTACGTCCAGCTGAACCTTTCGCGTAAAAATCCAAGTCATTTGGTACGTTCCTTTTCATTGTTGTCAGAGGTTTTAAACATTTTAGAAATAATTCGATTTTTGAATTCGGTACTTTTCTGTCATGTTTGTATGAAACGAACGTAAATCTCTCGAGTCTCCTTTGTATAAAGACAAGAGACCTGGACAACTAACCTCTAGGTATAATAGAGGACTTCCACTGTAGAAAGTTATAGGCCGTTTGCATGTTAATCTTTTGCTATCAACCTCAACCTTGTTACTAGCCTGGAAGTTAGCAAAGATGTCTTTCGTAAACCACCTGTCTATAAACCAGGAAATTCCGAGAAGGAAGCAAATATGCACTGCGAAAATGATTGAAAAATGGAGTAAACATACAGGTATTTGACTAATTCCAAAACAAAAATACCTGCTTGCAGATTTATAATCTTTTTATGGTTATAAAAGGCCAACAGAGCATACAGCAAGGTTATTTGTTAATGACATCAGGTGTCCCCTGCGGACAAATTCCAGGGTCACTTCTATCTTACATCCATTTTAATGAAGTACATGACTGCATGTCTTCCACAAAACCATCGTTTATGCGAATGACACTGTGATATAATATGCTGATCGAGATATTAGCACCATTAAACAATGTCTGAACAGTGGGGTTGAGAAAATTTCAGCATATCTAGATCACTCTCAGCTGGTCATAAATTTGATAAAAGGAAACACTAAGTCAGTGATATTTGGGACAACCTAGAGACTCGATAAGATACCAAAATCATTTGAAGTATAAACACACTATTATAAAGAACATCTATCAGCGAATACATTAGTAATGAAGTGGATGCGAATTTAAACCCTTAGCAAAAATTAATTATAAACGGTACAGAAGGACTCCTGCTCGTATTTGCTTTTCATATTATGTACTTCCTTGCCTTACCTCGCAACCCACTGCAACCGTACACAAAGTGAAGATCATACCTTAGATGTAAGAGCTTTATCATGTCATGAGTCGTAAGCTTTCTCGAGCTATGTTTCGAGAGATATTTCTCCCATCGACAGCCTGACGATGGGAGAAGTATCTCTCGAAACGTAGCTCAGAAAAAGCTTACGACTCATGACATGATAAAGCTCTTACATCTATGGCTTCCTCTTAGTCCATAAAGTTCAGAATTTTCAAGATCATACCTGTTGTGACTATAAACTCCCTGGTTCTAATTCGACGAACTCTTGTAAGTATTCGAGAGTAAACTCGTGAGAAAATCACTGCACATTCTTGTTGAGTTTTAATTTCCTCTTCTACCCCAATTGGCATAAACAACCTATAAATAACAATATTAATTACGTGTTCAAAGCAAGCCTATTGATTAAACATCCAAAAAACAAGGAGTCATACTTGTTTATCATATATACGTAAATGCCCAGACAATGTGCGCGCGATGCTGCGGTGGCAACAACTAATTGCAATGGAAATCCCAACAATATCAATACTCACGTACTGCGGAAATCTACCGAAATGAGCCTCCTCAGTAATATCCAACACAATCAAACTTTTATCTTTTTACAGCTTGATGAAAAGTAATGCTTATTTTACAGCAAGAAAATATTGAGGTAAAAATACCTACATAAATTGTCTTGGAGGATAAACTAGAACCCAAAACTTACGGTTGAAATTACCAAAAGTAAAACGTGAAAAATTAGACGTTTGTTATTTTATTCTTGAAAAAGCATTAACAATTACCTACTACTGTTTATACATAAAAAAGAATCTTTAATGAATTTTAATAAGATTTTGAAGAATTTCAATTGAAAATATTCTTAATGGTCATAAGTTTCATACCACCAATTCTTTTTCTTTGGCTAACTTATTTTTTATACTTTTATTGTAACAAGTATCCCAAAGTTTAAATTAATTAAACAAACTAATATGTATTACCCCTTTAAGCATTAAATAATATTTACAATAAACAAAGTTCATGTCCAGCATGACAGCCCGCACAGGGAGATGGTATTCACCTGCCGGACGAGAAAACTTAACCCCGGCTACCTACCAGTAGCTTTAGAGGTTAAGCACCTTCCTCAATATGTTGGTAGTTCCAATGATGGTAGATGTTTGGAGTCCACCCAAGACATCAGGGATGCCCAACTCTTTCAAACTGCGCTCCAAGCGCTTCGTCACCACTCCTAAGCTTCCCACGACGATTGGGACAACGCTGGTACATACACTATGTAACTTTCGGATTTGTTGGGCCAAGGGA
>RDPX01000133.1:37488-73356 GCA_003991215.1 Morbakka virulenta | reverse complement strand
AACAACAACAACTCAGAAATACTTCCGAATATAGACAATAATAATAATAATAATAATA
This sequence comes from Morbakka virulenta, assembly GCA_003991215.1. NCBI lineage: Eukaryota > Metazoa > Cnidaria > Cubozoa > Carybdeida > Carukiidae > Morbakka > Morbakka virulenta. Next base: position 73,298 of record RDPX01000133.1, on the reverse strand, counting down.
ATAATAACAATAATAACAATAACAGCAGAAATAAAAATAACAATAATAACAACAACAATGTGTCAGGACAACTACAAAAACAAGAACGCAAAATTAAAAAGGCTCATCAACGTAGGGGTTTTTGCCATATGCACCAAGTTTTCCCATGAAATTTCCAGAATCCAAATGTGTGATGCTGTGGATAATGAAGAAGATAACAAGTGCCTACCCTGGTTTATGCCTCAACAGGAATTTGCTAAGCTGATTTTGTTTCTGAGCAGTGTTGCCTGTGCAATAAACGACCGCAAAATTTTGAAACTAAAATGTGCTAACAGGGTGTTATTAAATCAATATGCCAGAGTCGAACTTGTTTCTAGATGTCAATTTAGTACCAGAGATAAAAGAAGAAGTTGACCTGAAAGGAAAAAGAGCAGAGTGTGTATCAGCAAATTCTAGTTTTATTTTCCGCTCTTCTTATAACAGCAAATTGAGACCTATTCCCTTTGTTTCAGATATTCATATAAAATGTCTCCAGCTATGTCTAAAACTGAGTCTATAATAAAAGAAATAAATACCAAACTTCGCCCAACGACCTAAAGCAGAACAAAAGAACGAAAACGTTCTTCCCAAACTTTGTTTAACCTACATCTCAGGCCTATCAGTGATGGTAATTGTACAAAGAAGTGAAAGAATACTGGAAACTGCTTCAATAGCACCATTTATACCAAGATAACCAAAGATTACCCACGCGTGGCCCTTGTTAAATCAGCTGAGACAACCAAAACTTCCAAGTCACTGACAAACAAATCATATTACTTGTAGTTGAAGCTTTTCCCTGAATACACATTAAAGTACCACTTAGAAAAATTAACCAACTACATTGTCACAGGAGCTAATGAGTGAAGACAGTCTATAAGAGCAGTCACTCAACTCAGAAAAACCCCTCTGATGTTATTAGGTGCATTAACAAACATAAAAAATGCCAAACGTATGTCGAGAGCTTCAATTGTTACTTATTAGAGCGAATCGTTCATATGCGATATGTACGAAAACTTCTTATTGGGCCCTGTCATATGATCAAAGAGTGAGTATTTACTATTTTGGTAACCATGGGTGAAGGGAAGTCCACCATAGCCTATCCTAAGCCCGGATGGGAAAGAAAGAAGGTTATGCATTGGGCTAGTAACAAAGTTATGTAAAAAAACCAAAGAGCCACAGAACACAACACTACAGATAACAACAATGCCAATGGATGCAGGGTCATATATCAGCATGATGATGGAATGACGGCAGGCAGCCAAATCCGACAGAAAGCTGAAAGCCAGATGGTAAACGTCCTTGGAGCCACGAATATACAAAAATTAGGCCTCTGAAAAATTTTAAAACACTCTAATAAACAGGTTGGCTAACCTATTAGCCAGAGATATGGAGAATTACATCTTATTTTTGTTGTGAATTAGTGAAACTGGATGGACAAGAACTGTAATCAGGCAGCCCTCTATTCGTCACCACATCGCTTTTTCTGGAAGAGCAGACGATCAACACGATAAATGGATAGCTTTGGTTATAAACAGAGGAAACACAAACGCATGCTGGAATGGAAACTAATTAATGAGAGGGCCTTATCAGTGAGACACAACTTTTCGTGTGAAAAAGCTAAAATTCATCGTCTGCTACACAGCGTGGCAGAAGATGCAGATAAGGAGATTTTTTGACCTGTCGCAGGAGGTGATCGAGAAAATCCCAGTGCATAATATCTTACGTGTCACAGATAACCTCATTGAAAAGGTAAGACGTGACAAAAAAGGCAAGGAATCTACGATAGGAGATAATAAATGAGGCAACAGGAACAGCAACGTTAGATCAAATTGTACAAGGGAAACATCTTGTTCATTGGTGGTACAGTTTTTCAATGTAATGATATAGAAGCGGACTAAAAATTTACCTGATGTTTATATCCAGAATCAGAATAACCACATTCTTATTAACAGGAGATATGCGAGTAGCTTGCATGATGTTAGAGCTATGAGAAGGGCTGACATTAATAATAACCATGCTCTGCTTGTTGTAAGAATAAAGCGTAAATCTAGAAAAGCTGTAAAAGGTGTGGAGAGGCAGCCTTGCTTAGATGTTGAAATGCTGAAAAACCCAGAGGTGAAGAGAAGCATCCAGTAAAAATTCAAGATAGCAATTTATTTATATTCAGCGAGATAGCGATTGATTTGTATTCAGCGAAGGATGTCAAGAGTAGAAACTTCAAGACAAGAAGAGCCTTTATGGCATTCTGACCTAGCTGAAAACCTATTAGCTTCAGCTGTAAAAGCAACTTAGAATCTTCAAAACCAGTGTTTTTGGACTTCTGCTATACAGCTGAGAATCCTAGAAGGTGACCCAGTCAATCACTGCTAAGCTAAACATTCTAGACTATATGCCTTTTAAGAATCCTTAGTATCTTCTAGCTTACCACAGTATCAAAGCAGGACTTCTACCAAAGAACTTGCTCTTATTCTCTTTCATTTCAGGAAAGGCCCTCACAATAGCATTGAATAGGACATGTTCTTCACTCGAAAGAAATGGAAATCCTCAATATTGCTATCCGTCAAAGCCTGTAGGAGAGCGAGAAAGAGAAAGACCAAAGAACACCTAGAGGAGATTGATGGAAAAAGAAATAGAAGAGAGAGAGAGAGAGAGAGAGAGAGAGAGAGAAAGAGAGAGAGAAATGGATTTGCGGTCACGTATAAACATGGACAAAGGACAAAGGGCATTGGCGAACTCTGATAGAGCTCTTTTGTGTTACTCAACGTAAGGAGAATTAAGTAAGTAGTAAATCGGTCTGTTATTGTGCCGTGTCATTTGATGACATAGGCCATTAGGCTTCTCCAACACTCTTTATCGGTTGTGGTTGACAGCAGAGCCTGATCCATCATCTGCGGATTCTTTTTCTTGGTGACGCTTGCCTTGTGACCCAACTACTTAAACTTTCCATAAAAGTACTTTGTTGTCGCCATCTAGTTCTCTTTTCTTCTATTTTTCCGGTCACAGTAAAATTCTCTAACTTCGCTTTTCTCATGATATGTTCCAAAAATTCAACTTATTTCTATTTATTGTTGTTTTTCCTCTTTCAAACCTCATCCAAAGTTCTTCATTCGTAACTTCCCTTATCTGTGACAGTCTTAGCATTCTTCTATAGTACCACATCTCTATAGATTCTAGCTATTTTTTCACCGCCCAAGATATATAGTACATATAGTCCAGCAATCACTTTCTTACATTAGAAATGACATCATATTGCATTCCGGTGCTGTATATTTTGTGTCTAAGGATAACTTTCCGTCCTTTAGAAATTTTTTCAAGATTTTTAAACATGGTATTTTTAATTCCTATTCTTCTTCCTATCTCTATGTCTCTTCTGCTGTTATTACACTTCTCAAATATTTAAAAATTTCCACTTATTTGATTATGCTGTTTTCACTTTGTAATGTATATTTGGAATGGTACTTTTCTTACTAACTACCAGACTTTCAGGTTGGGGTTTTTTTCATTGATCTTAACCCTTTTCCTTGCCTGCCTTCTACCACTTCGTTTTGTAGCTTTTATAGTTGATCTTGTGATGCGGAAATGAGAATTGTTTCATCTGCATAGCGAATGTTGTTAGTCTTGTGCTTAACTACGATTGTACCTTGCATGTTTTCTATTTCTCACATAATTGTGTTGTTGTATAAGTTAAACAAATGAGGTAAAAACACATATCTCTACGGCCACTTCTTTTAATTTTCTTGAAGTTACCGAATTCAATGTAAATTTTCATGCACACTGATCTTTCCCACTATAGGCTATGCAGTAATCTTAAATATTTGTCCTCTATATCTAGGGACTGCAACAGCTGTTTTATTTCATGATGCTTAGCCTTGTCAAACGCTTTGTATTGTAAATAAAACATGGGACATGTTTTATGCTTTTGATCGCTCTTTCAGATGTATTCTGATCATCCAGCTACTGTTTTGCGTGCCTGCGTCTTATACAAAGCTCCTTTATTCATTATTAAGTTTTGCTTTCATTTTGCTCTGTGCTCTGAACATGATAATTGTGTAATTTTTTGGTTTGTTATTTCTTTCATTTGTTGCTATATGATGGATCGTTCTGTTTTCTTTTTCATTTTAATTTCTTATCGTTTTTGGCTTATCCACGGCTCTTTTTCTTTGAGACATCTGTCTTTTATTCTCTTATCTAATATTTAGCATTTGTATGACTCCGTTTGTTTATGCTTCTCTTTCATTCCTCCATCATTTCCAGAATCTCTTTAGTCATCCATTTGTTGTTCTCTTCGTTCCTTTTTAGGGATTAATTCCCTTGTTGTTGTTAATGTAGCTGTTTCAAATTAATTCCACCTGGATTTTCCTGTAACAGGTTCTCTTACCTACTTTATAGTCTCACAATACATTATACATTGTTCTTTTAGTTCTTTGTCATTTTTAAGTAATTCTAATTTTTGTTTCGGGGTAATCCTTTTCTATGTTGACATTTCTAGTTTCAGAGTTAATTTGCTGACAATTGGGTTATGATCACTGCCGCAATCAGGTCCTGGGTACTCTTTTGAGTGTTTAATTGCATTACAAAATCTGTTATTAATTATGATGCAATCAATTTGGTTCTTGTTTTCTCTACTTGGATTTCTCCAGGTCTTCAGGTGTCGTAGATAAAATTCAAACCAAGTTCTGTTGATTACTTGGGGTTTTTTCTGCATAGAACTAGACCAACCTTCCTCCTCTGCCATTTCTGTTGCCGAGGCCTCCCAAAAACCACTTTATTTCCTTCTTGTCCTACTTTAGCTTTGGAATTCATCACTGTGACGGTTTCTTGAGTCAGAACTATCAGATGTTGGTGCATACACCATTGTGATGGGGATGTTGAACTGATTTTCTTTCAATTTTACCCACGTGACTCTTTCAATTAACTGCCATTGGTTCACCAGGCTTCTGCTTCTTTCTTCCTCCAGCAGTACGCCAGCTCCTCTTTTATGTTTTTCTCCTCAAGCACAGATCATTCGGAAACTATCACTTTGGAAGTCCCGTTATCTTTCCTTTCTGTCAGTATCGTCAAACACATGCTAGCATGTAAAACGGACGCTAAACCGAATATGATGAATCTGCAAGGGTACTATCATCATTTCACAATGCAGGATATTGGATAAACAGCTAAGAAATACTCTTTTAAGAATAAGAGAGGAGAAGAGTTTCAAATGAATATTAACGTTATTCTAAAAAAATATGGAAAAGTATTTGAGTTTTATACTTGGTAATTATTTAACATTCTTTGATAGTTTTAAGTTTAAGTCTTGAAAAACTAATTAATAACCTAATAAATAAAGCTTTCAAGTATACTACTAAAGAATTTTAAAACGAACAATTTCAATAAATGAAACAAAAACGAGTCTACTGTTACGGTAATATTAACAGGTTTGATTTGAGAGGTTTGATGGAACTGAATTACCAAACAAAAGACAATTTTACAATTTGTTAAATGGTGAAGATATTTCAAATGAAGAGTATCAACATACTCGAGATGTATGGAATACTTTTAAATAAAAATGAGTTGGTGAATACCATGATTTGTACCTTAAAGCAGATATCTTATTCCTTGGTGATGTGTTTGGAAACTCTAAAATAACAGTATTATAAGCATGATCCATGTCATTATTTCGCCATTCCTGGTTTGGGTTGGAATAGTGTGCCTAAGATGACAAATGTTGAATTAGAGTTGATTACTGATATTGATATATATCCATTCATTTAAAAAGGTATGCAGATAACTATTTTATATATACAGCCAATCGATATAATTAAACAAATAACAAATACATAAAAGATTATGATGAGAAAGGGACCTAAAAATATATTGTGTGTTTGGATGCTAACAATTTGTATGGCTGAGCAATGTCTCAACCTCTACGTACTGGAGGTTTTAACTGGTTATCTGAACAACAAATTAATAATACAGATTTTGCTTAGTATGATGTAGATTCTAATAAAGGATTGATTCTAGAAGTTGATTTAAAATATCCAGAAGAGTTCATGAAGAAAATAATTGCTATCCTTTAGGATCTGAAAAGGCAAAAGTGTCTGAAGATATGTTATCTCCATATTGCAAAAGAATACCTGACAAATATAACATATCAACAGGTTTTGTTTCTAAACTAATTCCTACTTTAAATTATAAAGGGAGGTATTTTATACATGACAGATATCTTGAATTACATTTAGATCTTGGTTTAAAAGGTACAAATGTTCATAGACTATTAAAACTAAATCAGTTTCCATGGCTTAAACAATGCTAAAAATAGTTTTGAAAAATATTTTTTTCAAGTTAATTAACAACTCAGTTTTTGGAAAGACTACTGAAAACTTAAGAAAGAGTTGTTACTGAAGAAAATAAATAAATAAAACTTGCTAGTAAACCAACTTATGTATCATCTAAAACTTTTTATAGAGATTTAGTTGGTGTGGATAAGCTCAAAGAAACACTAAACTTGAACAGGATGGCATATGTGGGTATGTGTTTATTAGATCTTTTTAAGACATTGATGTATGACTTTCATTATACCTATATAAAAAAATATGTTGACAACGCTAAGCAATGAAATTGACTTCCAAGTTATCCTATCCTTCACCAGGTCTCTGCTGACACCTTTTTGTTTCAGATCCATCCTTATCACTTCCTCCCATGTTTTCTTTGGTCTTCCTCTGCCAGTGGTTCCTGCCACCTTGATTGTTCTGCATCTACTTGTCCAAGCATTCTTGTCCATTCTCTCCACATGACCAAACCAACGAAGCCTCCTATTCTGCATACAGCTGCCAATACTGTCCAGATTCAATCTCCTTCTGAGTTCATTAGAACTGAGCCTGTCCTTTAGACTTACGTTGCACATCCATCTTATCATTCTCATGTCATTCCGCTCCATGCGGCTGACATCTTCAGCTTTCACTGGCCAAGTTTCACTGCCATACATCATTGTGCTACGTACACATGCCTGGTAGACTCTACCTTTGGTAGGTAATGGCAGAGCTCTGCTGGTTAACAATGGCATCAGCTCCCTGAACTTACTCCATCCACTGTTAACCCTTGCTGTAACACTTGCACCAGCTCCCCCCTCAGCTCCAAGGGTGTCACCAAGGTAGCAAAACTTCTGGACAACCTCAATATCCTCACCCTCCAAATGCACTTTATGTAGGTCTAAGTCACAGGTTGCCTCTCCTTCTTTGCACCTCTTGCAGCTAAAACGGTTAGTTTCTGTCAGTTTGCCCTTTATTCCACTGCACCGTTTATGTACCCAGTGCTTGCAAGTACCACAATAGATTGAGTTGCTCCCAACTCCCTTCCCACAGACTGAACAGGGAAACTTTCCTTTCTCCAATGGCTTTCCTAAATTGCAACCACTGACCATCACTTTTGTCTTTCCCATGTTCACTCTCAAACCTTTACCTTCCAAACCCTTCTTCCAAGTCTCTAACTTAGCAAGTAGACCATCCAATGTCTCACAGGAGAGAACCAGGTCATCTGCATATAGCAATTCCTCTGGGCAACCCTTTCGAAACTCTCTTGACAGTGCTTCCAAAACACAAATAAAAAGCAGTGGACTTATTACAGATCCCTGATGAACTCCAACACCCACACCAAAACTCTCAGTATAGGAACTGTTGACCCTTACCCGACTTTTAGCATTTCTGTACATTGCCTGAACAACCTTAATCAGCCATTCACTTACTCCTAGTTTCCGTAAAGCCCACCAAACAACTTCTCTTGGCACTCTGTCAAAGGCTTTTTCCAAATCCACAAAGGCAAAGTACAGCTTCTTGTTCTTCCCAAGGTACTTCTCTTGCATTTGTCTAAGGATAAAAATGGCATCAATAGTTCCTCGTCCAGGCATAAAACCAAATTGCATGTTATCAATGTTTATTTCAATTCTAATTTGTTTTTCCATAACTCTTTCAACAACTTTCAGGACTTGGTCCATTAACTTTAATCCTCTGTAATTATCTCTTTCTAGAGCTTCTCCTTTTCCTTTGTAACAATTGATAATTGTACTTATTTCCCAGTCCTCAGGAATGACACCATCTCTTATGATCTGATTTGTTAGATCAGTGATCATCTCTATACTTCTTTCACCTGCAGCTTTGACCATCTCTGCCACAATTCCTGAAGGACCAGCTGCTTTGCCTTTCTTCATTTTCTTTACAGCTTCCCTCACCATTTCTTTCTCAATGAAAATGGCTGGTCCAGATACTGTTTCTACCTTTCCAAGATTTTCTCTATCCCAAGAAAACTCTGTGTTCAACAATCTCTCATAATAGCACTTCCAGGCATTCTTCTTTTCAAGTTCACTTGTTGCAAGTTCTCCATCATCATTCCTGATACACTTTTCTCCAATGATATCCTGATTAGTCTTGATCATCTGCTTAGCTATCTTGAATACTTCATTCTTCTGGTCATCTCTACACATTATGTCTGGAAACCTTCTTTTCTCGGCATCCATCTTTGCTTTGTAGATTGCTTGCCTAGCTACTCTCTTGGCCTCCAGATACCTTTCTTTGTTAACTAACCCCTTTTTCCATTGACTCCACAGCCTTCTCTTCTCTTTCACATAATTTTCAACAGAAGTATTCCACCACCATGTCACTCTATGACGTGGAGGCCCTTTTGTCCAGCCACAGACTTGGTCTGTGGCTTTTAAAAGTGTATCCTTGATCTTCTCCCATTGCTCTTCTACACTTCGTAGGTCTTTTCCTGGACTAGCTCCCACAATTCCATTCACTTGATCTTCAAAGGCCTGCTTTACTTGTCCATCATTTAGTCTCCACACCTTTCTCCTTGGGATATACTTTCTTTTCACTTTATGTACTTTCTTAATCCTGAAGTCACAAATTACTGGCTTATGCTGGGTCACAAATTCTTCACCGGGTATCACTTTTACATCTTGCAAATACTTCCTGTCTTTTGTCTTTACCAAAATGTAGTCCACTTGAGTCATAGCTGTCCCAGACTCATAGGTTACCAGATGGCTATTCCTTTTCTTAAAAATAGTATTCGCCACCAACATGTCCATGGCAAGTCCAAACTCTAGAATTCTTTCACCCTCCTTATTTCGGTCACCATATCCATTTCCTCCATGGACTCCCTCAAACCCAGATGCTGTTCTTCCAACATGGCCATTTAGATCACCTGCAATAGCAACAATTTCTTTCTCTGCCAGCTTACCAGTGACTGCAATGAGACTGTCATAGAATTCATCCTTGACTTCTTCACTTAAGCCACATTGTGGTGCATACACTGATATTGCTGTGAAGATTGTCTCACCTATCATCAGTTTAATCAGCATAATTCGATCATTTATGCGTTTGACATCAATCACCTTGTCTATCCATTTCTCTGCAACAAAGATACCTACACCACCTGTGCCTTTTCCATTACCAATCCAAAACAGCTTGTATGTTGCCTTTTTCCCTTCTATCATTCTTACAGATTTCCCTCTCCATCGTGTTTCTTGGATGCAGCACAAATCAATGTGTCTTCGCTCAAGAAACTCTGCTACTTCACCAGATCTACCTCTCAAACTTCCCACATTCAGACTACAGAGTCTGAAGCTTGTCATCACTTCCTTCGGTTGATGTAGTAGCTTGATAACGGTCTGATTTTGCCTACATCGAGCAAAAGTCCTACCGTGCGCGACACCTTCACTAAAATTAGTGCCAGTCTCGTTTACGTAGTTATGCCGGATACCTTTGGATGTCATTTCATGGTATGATGAGGCAGTGTTTTTATAGGCCGGATGCCCTTCCTGACACCAACCCATTAAGGTAATGGGAACCAGTGTTTTTATTGAGACACCATCTCTAGGTGATTGCCATCCAAGGCTGAAGAGCGCTTCACCTGCCCGTGAGAGAAAGACTATACACCGCCAGTCCTCAAACTGGTATTTCATGCTTGAATGAGACCAAGCATGGTCTTCGGAGTCAGCATGGTCTTCAGGGTCAAGTTAGTTAAATAACCCATATTTTCAGAATCAGAATCAATTTTAAAATTATTAAATTACAGTCTTGATGAGCAGATTATCTATATTTACCTGTTTTTTGACAATGATATTTAATTCTAATATCATTATCACTATAGTTCTTTTCACAAATATGACATTGAACTGCTTTTTTAAAATTCTTTTTCATCTTTTTCAGTCATTTTCAAAGGATTATTTAATTTGTTCATAATAACATTTTTGCAATACTTAACCTCTCCTAGCATTTGCTCCACAAACTTTTTTACCTCAATAAATATTTATTGGTTTTGTTTATCTATCATCATAGCAGCATACTATTTAACCATGACCATATTCACAATTTGTAAGTTTCTGATACTTTTCAGTATAGGATTTATTATTGTTCGGTTGATATCTAAGTACCTTCTCAGTAATAACTTCAAACTTTGCATAAATAAGGAATGGAATTTTATTTGTTTGCTGTAATTATTAAATCTAAAAATATTATTATTCTTACCAGGTAATTTAATAGCTTGTATTCAATTTATTTCAATACATTTTATCCTTATGATTATTTAAAACTCTCTCAGTACTAAAACATTTCGAACAATGCATACAAAAAGTACTTTTTATTAACATTTTTAGTTGGATTATACATTTATTTATTAAATTTTTTTATCAAAACATATTGTTATTTTTTATCTTCTGTTATTAACAACAACTTCATCTGACCATAAAACTTTTCTTTTGAGGTATATATTGAATATATGTATATTGAATATATGTCTTTTTTCATACAAAACACAGTAACATTAATCTCATTTTGCTTTTCAATTTAATGGTACTGTTAAACAATAACAGGAAATTTAATTACTTTAAAATCAAATTTTTTTACAAATTGTTTATCAATTTTTAAAATATTTTGAGGATCTTCTACTTTCAGATTGAAATATCTAACATGACATTATAAAAAACATATTATCATCATTTTTAATATTAATCATACAATCTTTATGTGATAACTCCTTTGGTAGTTCAATATAAGAGCTTCTTGTAGAGACTAATATTTAACAATATTCAGATAAAGACCTTTTATTTCTTCAATTACCCAGCAAGAGCCAAGAGAAACCCAATAAGCAATTTAAAATATCTTATTGTGATATTTTAAATTGCTTATTGGGTTTCTTGTGCTTGGTTTATTATCATCTAAACTTTATCATTAAAATAAACAGTCCTTTTTATAGGACTATCAACAAAAATATTGCAAAAATTTACCTTAAAGTTTCATAAAATTTAATACATTTTCTTGATTTTAGTATTTTTCCAATATGATAGTTTAAAGCTAATCTGATTTCTTTTAGTTGTATTAATGGACCTTTATTATTTTGCTTATATAATGCTTACTCTATAAGATTTCCACAATTGTTTGAAGCTTGGCTTGTTTTAGTTCTTTTAGTTTGAGACAATAGCACTGGTTTGTTATCATCCCCAAATTCATAGTCCTTAACCATTTGTTTAACAATTTTTCTAGGTGCTGGCACTGGTTTATTTTGTTTCAATAACATAAGGCTATAACCGATATAGTTTTTTCATCACAGTAAGAAGTAAATATGTAATATTGATCCCTGATCTTAATCAAAATGTCTGGCACATTGGAAGAATGACTGTCTCTATTATCAGAAACGTTCTCTACTTCAGCACCGCAACCATACTCCACTGTGTAATTTTCTTCATCGTCGTCTTCACTCTCTCTTTCTTTTTTAAATTTGGACTCTGTTATTTTATTAACTGTTGGAAATTGATAATTCTGAATGCTTTCAGTATTTTTCTTCCCATATTCTAAACCATCAAGAGATAACAAAATTCCACATTTTTTTAAACTACGAACAATCATATTGCGATTAGAATCAATCTCTGACCACCCCTTGCCAGCTCACTTAGTGTTAAGACTCTTCTCTCAAAAGCAGAGAATTTCCCCTTGGTAAACCTTAGCAAATTTTCCTCAGCATGCTTCTAAAACTGTTGCATAACACCATCTCTGAATGGGGTTTTAAAGAGCCACCAAGAGGTTAAAGAAGACAGATACAACTTCGGGGTATATCAATCCAATTGGTATTTTCCTTCCTAAGAAGAGATTTAAAGTCAGCCGTTTGTTGTGCTTGATGCACATCAGCAAACAAAATTTTTCCAGCTGAGCTAGTTGTTGGAGGGTGTATAAAAAAGTTTTCCCACTGTTCAGTAATCTATTTTTTCGTCTTGGCTTAATCACACTAAACATAGTTTGAAATGTAACCTCTGTTCTACGGTCTTAAGACTCATGCTCTTTGTAGCTTATTTTCAACCCTTATTCGCAAGATATAACGAGTGGAAGAACGAGGGATATGCCATAAGCATATCTCTCTTTCGATATGCACCATAATTTACTACTTCCTTTATCTACGTACGTTTTATCATTATTAAGTACAAACAGTAGTAATGTTTGATCCATGTTCGCAATGTCTTTTACTTGATGAACATCACTTCTGCAGACACTGGAGTGTTTGCAATGGAACTTTGTCATAGCTGGTGCCAAATAATTTGAATCAGTTTTTGCGACTTGTGTCTTTCTTTGAAACTCCGTATCTTTGGCAAAATCTCTAAACCTGTTGATCTGAGCATCAAAGCTAATTTTCAAGATAATATTTTTGTAGCAACTGCATGGCATTTACATTAAACCAGCATCTTTTAATAGGTTCCATTTTGTCCTTGCTTTTTTGTTCTCGTTGCATCTCATTGCATAGAGCTTTATCCATGAGTGGAAATTTTGTGGTGTAGTCTCCTCCAGAGGCTTTATTACAGTGGGGTTTTTTGGCAGGGTTTTCACTCGTTTTTCTATCAAGTTTTAACTTGCTTACGATCAAATCTGAACATTTTAACTGTTCTTGCAATGTTTCTTTCATCGTTCATGAACGAATCCGAAACTTTCTACTTAAATGCTAGACTATTGAAATGGCATTTTCCTTAGACTTTCCAGTGAAAAGTGTTTGAATGCAAATAAACTTTTCACCTAATAGAATAAATGTCGAATGATGTCTTAAATTGTTTTACATACCGGTAAATAAATGTCTTAAGTTGCCAAGGAAAAAGATGTCTGCTATTGTTTGCGTTGCATTACTGAAATCAAAAATCGAAGGATTTCAAGCATACAAAAGACAAACTGATGTTGAGAAGAAACTTTACTGTCACCTCAAACAGAAAAATTGCCACAGTCAAAACGCTATAATAGTAAAAACTGAAGGAGATGTAGTCGGACATATCGGTTTCCTTGCTTAAGCGCTAGCTCCTGAAATTATCAATGGAAAAGTTTTATGCTAGAGAAGCTGTTAGAGACGAACCTGGATGTGCTCCAGAACATACAAGGGTAGTAGTAAAAGGTCGCATCAGAACTCTTTGCAAGTATAATATTTATGTAGAGAAGAAACTTAAGCTTGAAACTAGAACAATGCTTAAAAACGCGTCGACGTAAAATATTTGTATCTACTTCTAATTTGAAGAAATAGTACGAATTTTAAAATTTTTGTAAAACAAAGTTATTTGTTTTATTCATTAATTAGTTTTATCATAATCCTCCGGCATCATCTGAGTTTACAGTCGAAAGTTCAATTCTGTAGATATTTACAAGAATAGTAATTAAAAACTGTTCCTTATATGAGTAAAATACACTAGAGACAAATACTTTGTTGACAGTATAATAAAAGTAGAAGTGTGTGGGAATTATAGTTATTGTAAAATTAGTGCCCTTAAGAAAATTTGCAAATATTATACACGATTATCCACTCATATATATATATATATATATATATATATATATATATATATACATTGCTTTTGCCTAGACTGCTTGCATTTACCATAAAATCGCACGTCGTAATAAGAAGGGAGAATCGCAAACATAGAGAAACATATGAGCTCATAACCCGTGAGACTAATAACAACTGTGAGGAAAGTTTTTTCATGTCTGATGGGCCTATAACTGGGAGACTATAATCGGAACTTGACGGTATATACGAAAGCACGCTCAATTTGGCTTTAAGATTCGATATCATGCAAAAAGCTGCCATAAAATTTAGATGGACTTTATTTTCAAAAGAGCGATTTCTGGCTACAAAATTTATGCTGAAAATTAATTCTCCTGAATATTTTAATGCTGGTAAAAATTTATGTTTACACCTCCGATTTTCACTCCAGGCATGTTCTTGATACCTCTTAAGATGATTTCACTATACAGATTGAACAGATCCGGTGATAGAACACATCCTTGTCTTACTCCTCGTTTGATTGAAGACCACTTGCTCATTTCTCCATCAACCCTGATAGCTGCCATCTGTTCCCAGTATAAGTTCTGAATTAATTGCAAACTTCAGGATATTGAATAGCATTAATGAAATGGGTTAGCGCTTTTAAATTTTTAGATATGGTGTGATCATTGAAAACTTTTTCCATTCTATACAAGAGTAAGAAAGAGATACCGTTCATGTTCTCTTGTCCTTCCTTTCTTCATCAAGTGTTGTTCATGACATGCAAACGTTCCTTAATCCCTGGGCCCTTGTGCTTAATTATCTGTGAAACTAAGAAGCCCAGTCTCCTGCTGTCCAGCTAATTATGCAATCCTGGTATGAGGGATGTGATCCGTAACAAAAGCTTGGTGCAGCGGACGTGCATTGAGACCAAATGAACACCTGTGGCCAAAGAGAAGAGGCATTACCTGGTTTTATCTTTGGCACAAGGCTGCAAAGAAACAGTTCGGATAGAAGGAAAGCTCTGTGAGAGCTTTACATGACAAAAAGATAAAATGTATAGAGCTTGCATCAGGAACTCCAGATCACCGTCGTGCCTTCTGAGAAAACAGGTAGGCTAATTTGTATTTTTTCCCAATCAACAATGCTAGGCTGGCATTGATAATTACATGGATTAAATGGAGCAATGGTTCTTGAACAGAAAAAAATCGCTCCGTTTTTTGAAAGATTTAATGTGTACCAATCTAGCAATGAATATATATTTTATGTACATATGTTTTATCAATTTTGCTACCGTCGAGTGTGGTGAAACCAAAACGTTCGTGTAACATCAAAAAATTGTTACCTCCTGCTCAGCAGTATCAGTAACTAAATACAACAGCAATAACACTTGCAGTCAGTTGGACAGGACCANATATATATATATATATATATATATATATATATATATACATTGCTTTTGCCTAGACTGCTTGCATTTACCATAAAATCGCACGTCGTAATAAGAAGGGAGAATCGCAAACATAGAGAAACATATGAGCTCATAACCCGTGAGACTAATAACAACTGTGAGGAAAGTTTTTTCATGTCTGATGGGCCTATAACTGGGAGACTATAATCGGAACTTGACGGTATATACGAAAGCACGCTCAATTTGGCTTTAAGATTCGATATCATGCAAAAAGCTGCCATAAAATTTAGATGGACTTTATTTTCAAAAGAGCGATTTCTGGCTACAAAATTTATGCTGAAAATTAATTCTCCTGAATATTTTAATGCTGGTAAAAATTTATGTTTACACCTCCGATTTTCACTCCAGGCATGTTCTTGATACCTCTTAAGATGATTTCACTATACAGATTGAACAGATCCGGTGATAGAACACATCCTTGTCTTACTCCTCGTTTGATTGAAGACCACTTGCTCATTTCTCCATCAACCCTGATAGCTGCCATCTGTTCCCAGTATAAGTTCTGAATTAATTGCAAACTTCAGGATATTGAATAGCATTAATGAAATGGGTTAGCGCTTTTAAATTTTTAGATATGGTGTGATCATTGAAAACTTTTTCCATTCTATACAAGAGTAAGAAAGAGATACCGTTCATGTTCTCTTGTCCTTCCTTTCTTCATCAAGTGTTGTTCATGACATGCAAACGTTCCTTAATCCCTGGGCCCTTGTGCTTAATTATCTGTGAAACTAAGAAGCCCAGTCTCCTGCTGTCCAGCTAATTATGCAATCCTGGTATGAGGGATGTGATCCGTAACAAAAGCTTGGTGCAGCGGACGTGCATTGAGACCAAATGAACACCTGTGGCCAAAGAGAAGAGGCATTACCTGGTTTTATCTTTGGCACAAGGCTGCAAAGAAACAGTTCGGATAGAAGGAAAGCTCTGTGAGAGCTTTACATGACAAAAAGATAAAATGTATAGAGCTTGCATCAGGAACTCCAGATCACCGTCGTGCCTTCTGAGAAAACAGGTAGGCTAATTTGTATTTTTTCCCAATCAACAATGCTAGGCTGGCATTGATAATTACATGGATTAAATGGAGCAATGGTTCTTGAACAGAAAAAAATCGCTCCGTTTTTTGAAAGATTTAATGTGTACCAATCTAGCAATGAATATATATTTTATGTACATATGTTTTATCAATTTTGCTACCGTCGAGTGTGGTGAAACCAAAACGTTCGTGTAACATCAAAAAATTGTTACCTCCTGCTCAGCAGTATCAGTAACTAAATACAACAGCAATAACACTTGCAGTCAGTTGGACAGGACCAACAGTGACGTGGTATCTATAGTTGCCTGAGCTATGGGATACGTGGTGGCCATATATTACAATCAATTTAGTATTGTTGAAATACTAAGATCCTATTATTCTTGTTAAAATGTGTTACTAACTCACTTGACATCTATACTACAGATGTTTAGGCGTGCTACTTTGCTTTAGACAGCAGGAAAGTAACACACCTTAAACGTGAAAGAGAAGACTATATATTAATTTTGTTTAATTTTTGAGCCAGGAAAAGGAAGTATCACTCTTGAACCCACAACTCGGTATCTAGACTAATATAATTATATTAAACATGGTCATCACCGTCACGGCCACCACCATAATTGTCATATTAATATCCGGTTTCGCTTATGCTTTTCATGGGATGATCTGTAAATTTCACTTTTTCAATTCAGAACCATTCCAACTGTGCTTATTTTAACGTATTAAACTGCATGTATATTATTATTGTTGTTATTATTGTCCCTTATCTAAACACAGCTTCTAGCTGGATGTTGATACCAAAGTCTAGACATCAAGTAACTCCCAGTCACTTCAGGTGCCCAGTACTTTCCTGAATATTCTTCCTGGACCGAGTAGGCTTGCTTGTTGTAATCGTCCAATACTACAGTTGATATCGATAGTCTTTAACCATTCTCCAAGCTTTGCATTAACAGTGCCTAACGCTCCAATAATAATTGGTATTATCTTTACGCTTTTACAATTCCAAATCTTCTTCAGTCGCATTTCAAAGCTTGGTATCTCTCTAATTTGACATCTTCAACTTCATTGATGTTCTTATTGAATGGGCAAGACACTTCTATTAGAAGGCACTCGTTTTTCTAGTCATGTACGGTAATATCTGGCTTATTGTGTTCCAGTTTTTTTATCCGTTTGTTTTTTGAAGTNTTGGTATTATCTTTACGCTTTTACAATTCCAAATCTTCTTCAGTTCCCATTTCAAAGCTTGGTATCTCTCTAATTTGACTTCTTCAACTTCATTGATGTTCTTATCGAATGGGCAAGACACTTCTATTAGAAGGCACTCGTTGTTTTTCTTGTCATGTACGGTAATATCTGGCTTATTGTGTTCCAGTTTTTTATCCGTTTGTATATTGAAGTCCCACAATATTTTCACAAGATCATTTTCTGATACCTTCTCTGGGACATGGTCGTAAAATTTTGTGGCTGCCTGTATATCATATTTCTTACATAAATTCCAGTGAAAGATTTGCGCGACTTTATCTTGTCTCCACTGCTTGTAATACTTCTGCGTAAGCTTCTCGCAACTTGATATTAATTGAGCAACTGTTTTGTTCTCTTTTCCACACATTATGCATAGTGGACTGATGTTTTGACTTTGTATATTAGCTTTCATGGCATTGGTTGGAAGCGCTTGGTCTTGTGCAGGCATAATAGTGCCGTCTGTTTCTTTTTTCAACGTTCCTTGCCTCAGCCATGCCCATGTCTCTTTACTGCCTTGTTCAGCTACTATCTTTGCAAACTGTCCATGCATTGGCTTCTGATGATATGACGCTTTTCTCTCTTGCTGCACATACTTCATTGTTACTATTTCATCTGCTTTCTTTAATATTCCTTCATCTATTACTGCTTGCAAAAGATTTTCTCGAGAGTTACTTGCATAAGCAAACAGACTTCCACTTTCTACCTCAATGCAGTTCTGAATACTTATCAAACCTCTTCCCCCATCTCGTCTTTTAAAATAGAGTCGATCAACATCTGGTCGAGGGTGCAATGCCCTGTATATTGTCAATAGTTTTTGGGTTTTGGTATCCATCGTTCTTAATTCATCTACCATCCAACTATTCCAGCTGTATACCTTATCACTGAAATGGCTCTACTGTTTATAGCTTGAATACTATTTCCACTATTTAGTTTTGCTTTCAAGATGCTGCGTACTCTGCAAATGTATTCTTTTCTTATCATTTCTTTCATTTGTTCAAGATTTGCACCATCAGCTTCTTATATACCTAAGTATTTATACCCATCTTCTTTCTCTAATGACTTTATTCTTTGTCCATCAGGGAGGCAGATTCCTTCACTACTTACAAACTTTCCTCTTTTCATTATCAATACAGCATACTTTTCCACTCCGAATTCCATCCTGATATCCATGCTAAAGACTCTCACTGTATTGACTAGATTATTAAGTTGCTTTTCATTTTTTCCAAATAACTTTAAGTCATCCATGAACAATAAATGATTCACTCTGCTTTTCCATTCACCAAGATCATTTCCCTCTTTCCCTTTTCTAAGGATTAATGTTAGAGGAATCAGTGCAATAACAAATAATAATGGAGAAAGACTGTCTCCTTGAAATATACCGCTAGATTTTTACATTCCCAAGCGACACCCCTCAAGCTGTTAGTCGGGTGCTCCAATGCTTCATACTGTTAGAAATTAAATTCTGGATATTTTTAGCTGCACCAAACATATCGAGACATTCAAGAATCCACGTGTGAGGAAGGAAGTCAAAAGCCTTCTTATAATCAATCCATGCCATTCCAAGTCCTATGAGCCTTTGTTTACAATTTTAAAGCACCATCCTGTCTATTAGCAATTGATCTTTTGCCCCTCTGGATCTCTTCCTGCATCCTTTTTGTTCGTGGGGTAGCAGATTACTGTCCTCAAGAAAATTGTATAAACTGTCTTCTATCATACCTGTCAGTAACTTCCACATGAGAGGCAGACAGGTAATTGGTCTAAAGTTTGATGCCACTGTTCCTTTATTCATATCTTTCATGATCAGTTATGTTCTGCCCAATGTCATCCATTTTGGCACTGACATTCTTCCTTGTGCACAGTTATCTAGTTGATCCTTTATTCGGTCATGAAGGCTGTTAAAATTCTTCAACCAGTACCCTTGCACTCCATCAAGACCAGGTGCCTTCCAGTTCGGGATTTTCCTAAGCTGTCTCACAAGCATTTCTGTGCTAATTGTCAACTCGCTTACTTCTCAACTTCATTTAACTCTTTTTTCAGATCATCCAGCCATTTTACATCCCTATTGTGATCTACTTCCTTTTCCCAAATTCCTCTCCAAAACTCTCTACACTCTTCAGCTTCTGGTACACACCTTCATTGCATCTTACCACACCATCAATTTTCTCATACAACCTCTTGGTTTGACTGAAATAATCTATTTTGAACAAACTGATTATGCCTTTTGTTGTATCTTTTAATCTTTGCAGACACTGCGATAATTCGTTGTTTCAGCTCCTCTGCTACCACCGTAATGCCCCTTTTTGAAATGTTGTACTTCTTCTCCAGCCTTGTTGCTTGTTGTTGATTTTTTAATTTTCCTTGTTTGATCCTGTCAATTCTACTGAGGTCTTTTCTCAATGACACTACTTGATCACATAATCTTTTCTTCCACCATAACTCTTTTTGCTTCTTCTCCTTTCGTTTAACTTCCAGTTTCTCTTGTACACCAGCTGTAGCTGCTAGAATCAATCTTTTTGTCTCAGTTATGTTGTCTGTATGGATATATTGTAATGCGCTTATAACCTTCTTCACTTTCTCTTTTAGGCTGTTTCTGTTTACATTTCTCAAATTCATTGGCATTAATTCTTCAGTTCCCTTGTATTTGCCTATCACATCCTGAGGTATTTTTCATGACTCTTCATCAATTTCTGCCAATATTTCTAAGCTTCTTCTTTCATTCTGGCTCTCAGGTTGTAGGCTGTCACTCTCTCTAGGAAGAAAGTCTCTTTCTATTTCTCTTTCAGACTCCATGTCATTACATCTAGATTTAATTTCTTCAAGTTCTAACTCAGATAACCATTGATTTGTCTTGATAGCTCTCGCTTGATCTGCCAGTCTTTGTTCTGTAGCCTCAAATACACCAACATTCAACCATGTTTGTAGCATTCTTTTCCTGTACCCCCTTTTCATTGGGTCACTTTTGTAATAACAATGGATGACAAGCCTATTTACCTCTCTATTCCATGTTTGTCTAACAATAGCTTGATGACAACCGGATGCTGCCTGCTGTCTCACAGCATTCCTGCCAGGCACGACCCCTTCGCCATTTCTGGCTCCAGTACCATTTATGCCGTTATTTTCTTCTGTTTCTGAATTCATTTTCATCAAATAATTGAGAAGTTGATTTCAAGTGCAACAAACACCAGTATTTTTTTCGTGACACCATCACTAGGGAGGTTCCCAACCAAAGCTAAAGAGTCCTCCCTACCCATGAGACAGACTTAACCCCACCGGATACCAACCTGGAGCTTCAATGGTCTCTTGGTAGGCTAACAGGTGCTACACCTTGCCCAAGGGTGACCTGGAGGTAGTTGTGGCAAAGGGTAACTTCATCCTCCCATGTTGAAACTCCACAACCGGATGCAGTTTAATGTCAATACCCATGGACATATTGTTATTATTATTATTATTATTATTATTATTATTATTTTATATATTTTCTTTTCTGCCATTTACTCACATTCACACACACACAAATCATTCACTGTCTACATTTTTAATCATTGTTTCCCAAGAGGGTTAAACAACAATCATTTAACAAACTTGCTTTATTGTTCATCACCTACACATATGAAATGAGCAGACTTAATCCAAAGTTGAAGGCACCATTGTGGTCTTTCCTAAATCACTGCCATAAAAGCCAGACACAATAGATGTTTTGGGACTTTTGACCCATTTAGTTCATCTTTTATATTTACTTACTCCACCCAGATGACTGACACACAAGGGGAAAACATGTTAAATACCTTTAATTGGTATCATATTGATACATCAGTTGTACTTTAAATGGTAACAACTTAACCCAATTCACAGGAAAAAGTAAAGACTACATTCATCACATTCATTCTCAAAATTTTTCAGCCCTAACCCCACAAAATCATGACCAAAAAATTGCTTCCACAAAACTGCAACCAGTTGTGTATTTAGGTAATTGAGAGCATATTATAGGCCAAGAGGCAGTTTTGGGGGAATTTATAGGGGGCAATTCTTCTAGCTCAATTAAAAATTCCTTGTTGTACTAATTCCAAAATTCAGTCACCAGAGTTTTAAAATTTTGTATCCCTAATAGGTTACATATTGGTTTGTTTCAACAAAAATAGTTTTTGCTTTACAAATTGGGTTAAAGTAACCACAATCTCAAAACACATACCAAGCACAATCATGGTGCTCAAAATGGACAGAAAAGAAAAGAAGAAACTCCAGTGCAATTTGATACTTAAATGTTGTGTCAAACCTTGTTGTCTTTGGTGGGTCACCATCACCTAGGCTTATTGTTTCTGTTTCCTGGATGCCCTTGGTCATGAGTTATGCAACACAAGTTTGTTGAGGCATTCTTTAAACCATGGAATTATTAACAGCACACATGCCACGTGTTGCGCTTTTGGCAAAGGACAGTTTGTTTTGTGTTGTGAATTGTTGAGAATTGATTTTTGGTTATTTCCATGTGGGTTTGTGTTCAGCAATGCCATTTTCAGAGCACAAACAACCCATTTACCATGTTCATTTTAATACTAAATTGAAATTTTTACAGTTCTTTTCATTGCAATACAACAATCAAATGGACAAATTTAGTATGTGCCAAGAATACTATCATTTTCAGCTTAGCCTTATTAGCAGATTTGTACATGTGAGAACTGTTATAACTTGTAACAGCCTATTATCAATTTTATTGTGTCTGACATAGCAATTCCATTCTAGCATTACAAAATTGTATATTTTCCAGACCCCATATAAAAAACTTAAAGATCAAATAATCTTTTTTAATTAATTTTTTATTTTTGGTGTGTGTACATTGAACAAACTTCATCCACCAGAATAAACTACATTACCTTTTCTAGAAATATTGACATAATGCCTGTAAGGAAGGTTTGGGTTTTTTTATTTTGAATTTTAACTAAGATTTGACAACATTATAAAGAGATTTAACAAAGTCTACAGTTTGTGGTTGGGGAATATGAATGTGCCATTCTGCAATGAAAACCTTCTCAACATTGCAAAAGTTCTGTCTTTTTTATTTTCAGCTTACAAATTTTGGAAGGTGAATTAATTCACTGCCACCTCTGAACAAATAGCAATACTGCTGAATCAAATAAACTAGCACAAAAATAAAGTGAGATGCTGGTCAACTGATGGTAAACATACCCTCCACACCTCTAATTCATAATTAAAATTATAACTGAGATTCGCAATACAACAAAGGTAACACACTGTATTCCAACATCCTGTACTAAATATAATCAAAGTAATGAAAGTCTGTTACAAATTCCTCTGCGCACACTGCAATATGTTGGTAAAATGTTTGAATTCAAACTCTCATCTAGGCAGGAATTGGCTTTGTTTTTATGAAACAAGAAACAAAATAAAAAATTTTTCAATTAATTTACTTTTTTTTTTGAAATACATAATTTCAAGAGCATAGTCTAGCTTGGTTACAGAATGATACCACATCATATAAGGAGTATTGATACTTATCAAGAAGTAGCCAAAAGGTGCATACCTCTCAAACATAGAATTTTAAAAGGTGTGAGAAGAATTTGGAAGATGAATAGTACATTGAAAACCCAGTTGAGAAAATTAAAACATACATTAAAAGTAAACAATCTGCTCTTGGAGGTTGTTTACTTTTAATAAATACAAGCAGCTGATATAACTGGAATATTCCAAGAATAAAACAGTTTATCCATTACACTCTTCAAAAGTTTATATATTTTATTGTTAGGAAATTGTCTGCAGAACTCAGATTTTAATGGCCTCACACATTCATCAAAATTTTGTAGGAAGACACTTGAGGAAATAACCAAGAGGGGACTCCCATAGTATAATCATCAGTTGTTTATAAAACTGACTGTTGAAGATGAACTCACTCTCTGGGGTTAATTTCTCCAGCAATGTAAAAGATTTTAGGAGGTTATTATTGTTTGTTGAGTGTGCCAGATACATTTTTGAATTTTAAAATAACTACCATAGTAAAATTAAATTCACAATCAAAATTAACCCAGGTAACTTACTTAATACCAAGCTGATCAGACAATGGAAGTTATACCACTTAACCCATAAAAGCTCCCTACCCCATGCCCTTAGAATTTGCCCAAGAGATACATATGAAATGCCATCAATGGAAACCTTTACTGATCATGCAGAATACCTGAGGATGTCAGTGAAGAAAGAACTAAATACAAGAATGCTGACTATTTTCTTAGATTTATCAACAATGTATTTAGACAATTTGAGGGAAGTATGATATTCAGTGAAGGTAATCACATAATCCCACCTCTTTTTTGACATCCACAGGCCTACGAGAGTGTCACCACTCATTCAATAAACACTAGGTTAACATAGCCTATTACTAAATACTTCACCTAACTACCATCAAATGCATTGATAACCTTAACCACAGCAGATTGTAGTGGTACAAATTGTATCTACTAACTTTTACCAACTCCCTTTCAATTAGTATGTCAATAATTGGTAACCTCCTTAGGGCAACTACCTGCACAGTAGTTGCCAACTATCAATTTCCCATCAGCTGTTTTTAATACCTACAAGCTATATGCCAAAACTTACTGCATCTCAAACATTACACCTTGCAATTCTTAACCATACACAGGCCTTGAGAATAAAAGAATTTATCATTGTTTCTATCAGGTTTACTAGACCCTCTAAATATAGCATCTGATATTCCACCTGACACAACACCATGTTTCATTGAAATATCCTTGCCTAACTTATTATATAACTCATTCCAATCTTTAGCACATTTGGAAATTTCTGCAATGAAACTCCAGTATAACCTGGAACCCCATTAATAAATGTCAACTTGATCACATTTTGGAGTCCATAATTGCAATAGCATTGACAATGACTGGTCCCCCAGTGCACTTTGTGCAAATTGACTTCTAATTTCACCTTAGTGATACTAGCATCAC
Source organism: Morbakka virulenta (assembly GCA_003991215.1). NCBI lineage: Eukaryota > Metazoa > Cnidaria > Cubozoa > Carybdeida > Carukiidae > Morbakka > Morbakka virulenta. The sequence continues at coordinate 48,814 of RDPX01000133.1, read as the reverse complement.
TTTGGTCAGTGGAATTTAACACCAAAGAAAGTCTAAAAACCCTTGAAAGGCTAGGAAATGAAATTACCTTAATCATAAATCTTCTGTAGGCTAGCTACTAGTTTTATCTTTTTATGGCTTACAACAATATTACCTTTACTTGGGAATGGCTTAATATCAACAGCAATCTTTGCTGCTACACTTGTTATATTTTCAATATAATGCCTGCCAAAATAGCTTGTAGTTTATAAATCTTAAGTAGTTTGACACAACTATAGAATGGTGCACTTCAGAATCCACTTTTTCACCAACTATGAAAGTGGTACCATCAACTTGCAGCCTGATTAAAACTAAATAAAATTCTGTCGCTCCAACTCCAACAGCTTCCCTTCTTGGCCTTTTTACCACTGCACCCAGTGCCCATAACATAATATCATTGATGCACACAAACTCCATCATAAGGGATCAAGTCCTGCGCACATCTAAGAGTTTCTAGAAAGTTCCTAGGAAAATTGATTTACTCCCTTAAAAGTCCTCATAGTGTACCACATTTTGGGATGTGTGAAACCAAAATATGTCAAAGTAGTGTTGGATTTCTTTTCAATCTGTTTGATTAGAATAACATTATGACCCACTTCAGTGTTTCATGAAACAGTGGTCAGGCCTCAAACAACTCAGTATCCAGAAGGGATACTGAGTTTTTTTAGATTGTTTATAAAATATACCAAGGAGATAAACTTGTTCCTTATATCTTAATAATCTTTTATAGACATTTTAGCACGTGATGAAGATTTTAGGTAAAAAATCTTTAACAGTACTGAAATGAATTACCCAAATTTGTTTACCTTTTCAAAGGTAGTAGTATTAGTTGTCACATTTGGAGTATTGTAGCCCAAGCTCCATATTTCAGAAATGTGTCATACTGGTGTTTTTCATGCTTAAAATGGAAAAAAGTTATTGTTATTACAGTGATTACTGAACATAACTTCTATTTTTTCACTTAAAATAGTACTTTTTTGGTTTTAACATCATTTTCACCAGTAAGTGGGACTTAGACAGTGCCCATCAGAGAGATTAGGTCTTGGTAGTAAGAATTTTCTTGGCCAGATGCCCTTCCAGATGGCAACCAGTGGCTTTTCTTTTGTGAGGTTCTAAAGTCTTTTTGCCACCATGGGGAATCAAATCTGGAGCCACTTGGTTATGATGCTACTGCATTAAACATTAAGGTACACTCTTGAAATGACACTATTCTCTGTAATTGCCCATCATTTTATTTCTGGCTCCCATAGTGGGGCCAGCTGAGGTATATGAAGTAGTTTTTAAATATATTCTGTATGAACTGTGATAAGTGAAAGCATGTGAAGTTGCTACTGTGTCATTTATCATCATCATGTTTGGCTTAACAGCCATTTTGCATGCCAGGATGCACAGGGTGGGTCTAGTGACTAACTTCCAAGCTGATCTATCTTTGTCCAAGTCTTTACTGACTCGGTTTTCCCTCAAATTCCTTCTTATCACTTTGCCCTATGTAATGTCTTCCAGTATTGACCCATATATATCTACAAAAATACTATGTAAACAAAAATGAATTTACAATATTTAATGTAGAGTTTAGAAAGAAGAAAAAAGATGCAGACCCATATACATTATTGGTTTTCTTTGATTCTTTGATACAAAATATGAGAAGTTTTTATGACTTGGTTTGTCAAGATCAGAAGAAGCTAATGACAACCTTTTCAAAAAACATGTTTCATAAATAAGAAAATAACTTGCTGGCAACTGGAATATCAAAGAAAAAGTTTCTCTGTTGTCAAAGTTAAATTTAATTAGTGTCGTTTGACAATTTATTTCCCTCTCTGATCACATAGGCCACAGGAGAGGGAATTTGGTTGAATTTTACGCTCTTATTGCATAAGAGTTTTGGTAATTTTTTCAGTTCATACCAGGCTCTAAAGAAAAGTATTAGCCCTTAGAAACAAAGATTCTTGTTGCATGGGAAAAAACCTTAATATATGTGTGACAGTGATCACAAGTCACATGTGTGACACAAATCATCCCATTATCTTTTGGAAATAAGGGAAAGAAAATTAAAGAGAGTGATATTGATTATATGACCACCAAGAAACAGTAAATTATACTGTGTACATAATTTTTTAATAGTTTTTTAACATATTGAATAGATTGGTGCTACCCCCTCCCACACAAAAATTAACATGTTTTAAAACTGCCACAGGTCATGATACTTAAAAATTTAATATATACATAGCTTTTGTGATATTTAGTATATCATCAGTATTATTGCAAAGAACATGTTAACACAAACCTTTTTGTGAGTGAAATGACTGCATGTGTATTTTATATGACTCATTTTTGTTCTGCAGCTTCTACCCATCAGACAAACAAAAAAATGGGATTCAAGCTCAACTTCTGGAAAGTAAGGAGTTTACCATTTTGATATAAATGAGTTGGATGGTTTAGAATGTCATAAACTTTTCTTTATATTGTTATTCCACATAGAAATACAGTGGTAATGCTCGTTTATGCTTGTTTATGTATACATATCTGTTTGTTGAGGTTTATTCTCTGCTAAAGTAGGGTTGTGGTTGACCAGAATTTATTATATCCAAGCAAGTCCATGTTTTTTTGAAATTTCATGACATCTTCATGAACTGCATTGACACCTGTTAATTTTCCAGAATATCCTTTCTAATAAAGAACCACAAGCAGAGAATTTTTTTACCCATTTTTGTCAGGTTTTAAAACTCAAGCCACCAAAAATCAGGTATAGTTTGGTGCTTATTACTTGAGTAACAATTAAGAAGTAATTCTACTAAGCTAGCAGCCAAATGATTCACTCTGAATGCAGTCAATTTGATTTTAGATGAAATCAGTTGTTTCAGATAGTTGTGTGGAAATGAGGTGATATTGATTGACTTGATAAAGACCTGGTATGTCATGTTTTGTCTATAACTGTCACAATGATCGAAATCATTCTCATCCATTTTTGTTAATCATAATCCAATGGTCATTGTTTTTACTTATACAAATTAGGGACAAGCGTTGTGTTTAACATTCCTTATCCTTTGACTTACAAAAACTTCATACAGCTGTTGAAATCCTGACAAAATTTGTCATACATCTATAAGAAAGAGTTGAAAAAGAGGAATGTTGATGGAACCAAGAAGACTTTTTAAAGTGTTCTTACTATTAAAAGGTATCAACCATTATCTCATTATATAGGGTAGCATCAACGTGGATAAAATATGCCATTGGATCTGTATTTGGAGGGTCAGGAATAGCTGTTTTAGGTGGATTGGGCTATGCTGGGTATGACAAAGAGTTCAGACAAACATTGGGAAGCTACAATGAATATGTAAAGATAGCCTTAGATACATTATTCCCCGATGCTTCTGTTCTTAAGAAGGTACTTTTGAAAAGCCTTTTGATTTTTTTTAATCCGTTTAATTTTTAAGAATGCCAGGTACATTTTTTGTGATTGCCTAATAATATATAAGAAAAATATTCTGAAGCATAAAACCATATAGTTTTGTTTTTAAGAAGGTTTTTTAATAATATGTACTAAACGTCATTTTAATGGGTCTTTGTATTTTAAGCCAATTTGAAGGGCGTGTATTCGAATTTAAGTTTGAATACTGATTGTTTTTACCTGTCAGTCGCTTCTGCGATGTGCATAGTAATTGTTTCTTTGTAAGATGCTGCATTTCCTTAAAAGTATCTTATATTTGCAGGTAACACTGGAATTTTTAAAGCACAACATTATTTTTTTAATTATTTGTAATATCCACAATGGCTTATTAAACGGCTTGCCAATCTACTGCAGTTTTAGCAACTTTTCTTTTGCTTGCAGCATTGGGACTAGATGACATCTGACTTTGCATTTTTTTAATGCAAAATATTACTAGCTTTGCATTTGTCACTAAAACATAATGAAATTTTTGAAAGATAGTTTTCTTTAACTGCTAAAGGCAAACATTACCATAAGAAAGCTCCATGTCATGTTTTAAAGTCTGCTGTTAATCTGTACTAATAGAGTTCCTCCTATTTGATGATACCCATAGAATCCTTTTCACTCCTAAGATTGACAGGAAACCATCGTTGTATATCGCTACACTACTGTGGGTACAAGAAAAACTTCTAAGAAAAAATATCTTCACTTGCATATATTTATTACGGTCTATTTGATAATGTTGCCCGGGGTCAACGACCATGGGAAAGCTGTATATTTCATTGTTAGGTTGGATGATTTGTAAAACACTACCATAACCTTTCTCTATCCCACATCCTTCCAGACCTACTGTCCTTGTCAGCCCTCAGTTTTTCCCATTTCCCAACAGCCTGATCTTGTGCGTAAATATTGGAAATAAACTATTATCATTATGTGAACAGTTTTCAGGTGCGTTTTTTTATTTCATTGAAGTTACTCCAGGCCAGAAATCCACAGGCACATACCTGATAAAGATACAATGTTAAAGAGGTCAATGAAACACTATAAGAAGAACTGCCCAAGAGCTAAAACTGTCAGAAAAAAACGAGAAATGTTACGTATTAATAAATCAATGTTTTTAAAACATGTGCTATTTTTAGTGCCCAATTTCTTTAGCTCATGTTATGAATTTTTCCTCTGCGTGGCAGTCCTGTGCAGCAAATAGAATCGAAGGGTACTTCCCACCTGAGTCAAGAAACTTTAGTGGAAGTGAACAAGATCTAGTTGAAGAGAATCTCCCAATGTAATCGTTTATGCCATATAAGTTTCTAAAAACTTAAAAATATCCAGACAGTTACGTTTTTACCCGCGACCAGCTACATATTAAGTAAAAATGTGTATATGTCCGTATGAATGTGTGTACATGCTTGCCTGCCTAGGTGTGGTCAAGTACTTCTTCTTCTTCTTCTTCTTCTTCTTCTTCTTCTTCTTCTTCTTCCATTTGGTGGTGTGCTCAAGTACTAAATAGATTAATTTTATAGTCGAAATTGAATAAACTAGTCCCTTAACGAGCCAAACTTGTTCCAACTCGTTTAAAGCTGGTATAGTTTCTTTTTTCATTTTATTTTTCAGCAGTCATTTCCTAACGAAGGCAAAAAAAAGCACTGAATAGCTTTCAATCTTGCAAACCACTTATGCAGTGCGAATAGATTTTCTGGCATAAGGTGTTTTGTAGTGTAGTTTATGCCATTAGATAAATTGCAATAAAAAGAATTTCTTAATATTCCAACATTGTCAGTCTTCATTCTTTCTTTGTATAAATAGGCTTTGATTAAAAATTAAACCAAACTAAATTAAGTGAGCTGCACCACCATTTAAGGAGTGACTTCTGGGTGAAAAAGAAAAATCGTAACCACTAGACCAGAGGAACGCTAACTACATCTCTTTGTCTTTCTCTTCAAGTCAAAGGATTAGTCATTGATAGGAACACCTTAACGTTGAAGTTTGTTACTTTGTGTTACGACGTATATCTTAATATGTTACTAAGTCAGAGGTCCATTCCACTGATGTGTTTCTTAGATACATAGAAATTTTATGTCATTGCGTTTTTTTTAATCATTAGTACCTGGGGTGGAATATATTAATCATATTAGATGTTTGTCAAAGAGTGGACTGTTACAGAAAGATTATGAAAAACTAAGGGAAGTTCTTAGAGAGTGGACCGTAAATTGAGAATATAGAGTATGCAATATTTTTCAGATTTTTAATTCATTTATTCTTGCATATTGAATTTGATTGACATCACGCAACAATTGTTTTGGCCATCAGATTTTTCCTCGAAAGTATAGTTTTCTTGATGTCAGTTAATTTAACTAGTAGTTACGTTGTTAACATTAAAAATATCTTTCTTACTTTAAAACATTTAGAAAGATGACAAATTTGTCCAAGAGCCAGGTAGGTTTAGCCGTTATTAATTTATGTAGGTAGACACTTCACTGTGGACCATTGTAGTTATTAGGGATTTGAACTGAACGGTATTGCAGATTATATCCAGACTATTTGTTTGAAAGTTGCCTTAAAATAGTAGAGTAAGATCAGTATCATAATTGTTCATTAAAAGAACCAAGTCGCCTTTTCCAAAGGAGACCGTTTCTCTCACTGACATGTAGCTGATGATTATAGAATCAGCAAGCTTAAAGAAGAGTTGTAGTCAACATAAGATATTAATTATATTCATTTTTATTTTGAAGAAAATCTGTTATAGGTAATGGCCAACCAAACAAAATTGTAGATTTCGTTCATTTGTAAGACTTTTTGTTTTGAGATTTTGTTTACAGTGTGCAGACCATCTCATTAACACTTAGTTTATATTTCAACTAAAAGTAACCTTTTAGTTGGAACAAAGGTGCAGTTCCTTTAAGAGTTATTGATAAACCAACTCATATTTTTGACTGGGAATGAGTTAGAAATATGAGTACTTGTGGTTAATTATATATATATATATATATGCCTGTGTGAATGTTTTAATGAATACAATTTGATTACCTATGGACATTTACATAAAAATTCATTCTTTACCATTTTTTGGTTATGAAAAATGTTCTTAAATGAACAGAGAGTTTAATCGGCAAAAGAGACGAGCTGAACTTGGTATCTATAAATTGATTAATGAGAACTTGTTTTGCATTGTGCTTTGATTTGTTTTCATTTTAAATTTTCCTGCTTGTTGTATTTTTTCTTGTTGAATTTTTCAGACGATGTTGTGGTGGTAACAACAATAGATCACCATCCTGGTATATCAATCGTTGATCTTGACATCAGTAATATGGATGAAAAGCGAAAAAAAGCGAAGAGAAAAGCGGCAGAAGAACCTAAAGAGAGTGATGGGTTTGGAGTAGGAGAAGAAGAAGAAATAAAAGGAGAAACAATAGGTAAGGAAGAAAATTTTTTCAATTTTGATATGTTACTGCTTTTATAATTCTTTAGTAGCATTTCTGTTGGGTGCACAGTGTTTTTCAGATAATGTCGATCAAGTACAAGTATTAATTGATAAGCTTCGTTTTAACCAGGAGGAAAGAACGAATTGAAGTTGCTTTCCAATTTGTTTACACATGACCAAATGAATATTAGAATTACGATAATGATGATTAATTGCATTAAATAATTTTTTTGACAATTATAGTACGTAACGAAACTATGTACATCGAGTATGAGGGAGATAACTTTAACTTGGGGCGAGAAAAAATTGTACTGTTGTTTTGTCTATTTGTTTCTTCGTTTGTGGAAGAAAAAGTGCGTAACAGAGGTCGGGTTTCTCTGCTCAATCCGTTGAAGTATTAATGCCTAGTTAAGACAAACCTTTGCAACACTCTTCCTCTTGATCGCGCTACTATTCTTTCCAAATTTCAATTGTTGAAAAACACATCCTCTACAAGATATCTTTAACAAGGCTCCCCTTATAGATATATTATTGATGGTTGGTAACAGTAGCTTAATGCATTAAGATTGTTCAGTATTTTGTGGTATTGAAATGACTTTGAACCAAGGGACTATTAATGCTCGTATATTGCAATATTGTTGTTAATGCAGTAATGCTAAAGTTTTGCTGTTGTTGAATTGTGATGGTTTGTGAACTTATCACGCAATGTTATTATTACCATTTGTATTTTGAAGATACGCCTGTACAGATGATAGGGGAAGAAGAGATCAAGGATACTGAGGAGGCCCCAAATGCAGGCAATGAAAGTTCACTTGCAAAAGAGTTGGATTTACATATACAACCAGAATCAGTGGATAAAACCAACCTTGTAGAAATCATTCCAGATGAAGCTGGTAGCATAGTAGCAAAAGCAACAGAAGCAGCAGAAGTAGAAGCAGCGGAAACAACAGAAGTAGTTGAAATAACAAAAGAGGAGAAGCAAGAGGCAGCTGTTGTTTTAGATCAAGACACCAAGATAGTTGATTCAGAAATAGATACTACCCCTAGCGCAGATAAAGGGGATGCTGACGATAATGTGATAAATAAAACAGAATCATTGGATTTGATTCCAGAAGACAGCAGTACTGAGGAAGTCAATTCAGAAAAGATGACTATCGAAACGCTTATACAAGTTAAGATCGACAATCTGCTTCTTGAAGGGCAGGAGGTAATCAATGCACAAAAACGAGCCGCGGGGACAATTTACACTTACGTTAATCAGTTGGGTAATGCTTTAGCAGTTCCCCAGGATGACCCTTCTTTTTACGAAGTATGGAAAACAACGTCTGATCTAGAGAAGGAATCACAAGGAGCAATAGATGAAGCAAGAACAAAAGAAATCAGCATTCAAGAAAAGATTGTTGCTGTACGAGGTATGATGAGCGCTGTCCGTAAGTATGGAGAAAGTGAGATCGCGAATAAAGCGCAAACAGTAACAAGCAGTATTTCCCTCAAAGTTCAGAGAGCATCATCAGATATTACAAACGCCAGTAGTAATTTGACATCGATGGTTGAGTACCACGCCCTTGCTGCGAAAGCTAAGAAGGAATTTGAGAAAGGTTTAGCCCAAATATCGCAGGAAGTTTCTGATACGGGCACAGATGAGGAAGTTAGAAAAGAGGGCACCAATCCCCTTTTAGTGTATGCATTAAAAAAGGTAGAGTTTCTTAATACTACACTCGAGAATAGGGCATCCGAAGAAGAAGCTAGAGTCCTTGCAGCATTGGAAAAGCAACAAGAAGAGGAAGATAAACGCTTTCAACAACTTTTAGCAGCAGAAATAAAAAGAACAAAAGAGGAAGATAGTATGGAACAACAGAAAAAGGTATTTGTCACTCCAATTTGCTTCCTACGTATAACCTGAATAAATTACTATATATTTAGTCTATGCCTATTTCTGTTGAATCTATCCTAAATCTTATCAGGTATTAATATTAGATAGGACACTATTAGCTATTTATGTGTTATATTGATAGTTTGTTTTAATAAAACGGTTTGGTTCCCCAGTTTCGCATGCGAACTCGATAAACTGCCATATGCCTTTTTTACACCAGACTCTTCCTCATACCTCAAGGGTTTCATTACTTTGCCAAAAAGAAATATAAATTACAATTAGTCTCTTCTGACACTTAGCGCTGTTTGGTATAACAGGCGGAAAAAGCAAAATTGAACACGTCATACTTCTCCAGCTTTTTATGTTTTTGAGGTTCTGCAGAAGCACTTCTGGACTTGAAGCTCAAACTCAAACCTATACACAAGATGCCCCTTTAATCGTTTACAGTTTTCCTTCAATGACTTTTTCCACTCATATTTTATAGCTAGCTCTTTGCAGTTCTCAGCATCCATCAGAAGGCCTTTAAATTTCGGTTTTTAGAATCCTTATACCTTTTGGTATTTCCCGAGGACCTTGGCCATTGTGTAGCTCGCGGTAATATAGTCACAGAGTCTATCTTCTTCCCAACATAGCTCACTAAATGCATTTGAGTGGAAGTAATACGAAATACAATGTTTGTGCAAATCCTAAGGAGTAGAACTGTTTCTGGTGCTTCACTTTGCTACTTTATGTTGACTACTGCCAAATACTTTGATGAAAACATGAAAGTGCGAGGCCTTTGAATACTTATGTTTGTCATGGTAGTGATGCTATGATGTACCCGTACTCTTATTTCCAGTTTGCCACAGGTTGCCGATGCTTTCTGAATGCGTAGATATTTCTCTATTTCTCTACACAAATGAGTCAGGTAGATTCAATCAAGTATCGTACACTTTGTTGTTTGATTCAATATACAGTACGGTTCACCTTGTGCAATTGGTGATGTTATTTTGGTCTAAATAAAATTGTTTTAAAGACCAAAACAAATGCATGAAGCTTCAAGTCGAACTATCAGGTCTATGCAACCTCGAAGTGAATTAAAAAGTCAGTCTCAACTGCGTAGGGAAGTTTTCTTACAAATGCATGGGATGACTGGAAGATGATTCCAGCACACGAGAACGGTAGGAATGTACAATTGTCAATTACACCGGGGAACACTCATTTTGTTGCATTAAAAAAAAGGATTTTCAATAGTCAATTTGAGTGTGTAGATTTCAAATCTGAAGTCGGGCTTTTATCTGCAAGCGACAGATTTTATGCAATTTCACATTTTAATTATTTTTTTTTAATTTTTCGTTATTATAGCAAATTGCAATATCAGCCACAATGCTTTTGTTCGCTTGAATCTTAAGACAAAAGAAACAGAACATTAAAATGTGATTATAGAGTAAATTACACTATTGTTGGTTGTGCCATATTTTCTGATAAAGTTTCTTAGAAAATATCAGTCTCTATCCCAAAGTTGGATTAGCATCCTTCAGAACATTACCACAGCTGATGGGAGCTTTTTATCAATTTCTTTGTGTATCAATTTCTTTGGTAGCGTTCTTCCATGATGTTAAGGTTTTGGTGGAATCGTTCTCCTTGTTCGTCACTCACAGCCTGCAGGTTGTCAGAAAAGATGTGCGGGGCGCCCCGATCATAACCCGGTTTTAGGACCCCCTGTTGTCATTTGGGGCCCCATTCAAAGTCGGGGATGGGGCCGGGTTTCCCGACATATTCAAGGTCCCCTGATCCCCCAAACCCCCCGTCAAAAACCACAGACATGTTTGCATTACAGGTTTGTGAAGTAATTAATCAGATTAGTAAATACACGCCGTTGATGACACTTTCTCAGTTTTGTCGCTTCATTCATTGATGATTGAAAAAAACTGATTATTGTTTGGAGAAGGTGTTAAGTCAATTTTGACGAAATCACTCTTAACTAAAAATACGTTCATGCAGCAGCCGAAAGTTCGTTTCTTATCAAAAGCCACCATGGCGATCTTAACATCGGATATTGAAAAGAAAATTAAAAGTGAAATATACAAATTTGTTAAAAATAATTCAGGGAAAAGTGGTGCCTGGAATTCCTTTCGATTCAAAAACGACGACAATGATAACGAAATTGAGAATTTCGCAGCGTGCTCTATTTGTAAAACTGTTAATTTATTGCGCCATGCACGGAACAAAAGACCTTCTGGAACACCACGTGAAATGTGCTGAAACACAAAGTGCAACTTTAAAGGGACAAAAAGAGATAACTTGAACTCAACCAGAAAAGAAGGACAAAATTTCGATACATGAAGCGGATCGTGTGAAGCTAAATCGGAAAGCTGTTCTTTGGTCAGCTACGAATTACAGACCGCTGAACACAGCTGAAGATAGTGGATTTTTGCCTGTTGTACAGGATTTGATTAATATTGGACATACGTATGAACCTGTAGACGCTAAAGGGTTAATTGCAACCCGTACAAATTTAACAAGACATTATTTAGCCGGTTTACACAAAGAGGCCAAAAGCGGCATTTGTAAACAGTTAGACATACAACGTAATCCGTATGCAGCATTT
>RDPX01000133.1:19952-32261 GCA_003991215.1 Morbakka virulenta | reverse complement strand
GTAAAGGAATTAAGTGAAATATTTTTTGTATTCGTCTAAGTTTCTCCTCCACACCATTTTTTTCTTTCTCAGGAAACCGAACTTGTAAATCATTACGAGGTGGAAATGAGAACCCAGCTAAAACGTCAAGCATCAGCACATCGTGAGCACTTGGCAGACGTTTTAAAGTTACAAGCTGATGAATTGAACGAAACCAACAGGCAAAATCTTGAGTCAAAATTGTGTGAGCAACAGAGGTTATATGAGGATGAACTGGATAAAAAGGTAGCATTCCTAAAAGGCGTTGACAAAGCAGTTTCTTTCATTGTGGATGTAGAAGAGGAAATTAGACATGCGCGGGAACTGTGGTTGGTTGTACAGGCCCTCTTTTCTGCTTTTCAAGAGCCAGTTTTTAATGGTGTTTCCCGAGCTCTTATGCCTGAAATTATTGCCCTGCGAAGCCAATTAGGTAAGTTATTCTAATATAAAACTGAAAATGGTGTTTATGTTATATTGATTGGTATTATTTATTATTGCGCGGCCAATGTATTTAAGTTTTTTATTTCTTCTTTAAAAAGAGATAAAGAAGGGTAGACAGGGTTTACGTACAGGTATATACACATACATGTACATACTGTATATACATATATTATATATATATATATATATATATATATATATATATATATATATATATATAGAGAGAGAGAGAGAGAGAGAGAGAGAAAGAAACAGACAGACAGAAAGACAGACATAAACAATGAGAATGACACGGGCTCGGCATGGAAATTTTGTCTGGGCATTTTTGTACCTACATTTCACCCATACTGCTTTGCTAGCACATATGACTTAATTTGTCTGCTGAACTTAAAACAGTTGAAATTAATTACAGATAATGAGGTCTTCCAAATAGTATGCGCGATTTTTTAACTATGACCTTGGGAAATGTAAAAAGTGGGAAGAAGTAATCGATTTTTACAATAGTTATGCCCGTTTACAACTGCGTAAATGCTTATTTGACCAGAACAATGTAGAACGTATGGAACAAGTTGGGTAACCTGAAAGTAACATGTGCACAAAACTGCTTGCTGGAGTCAAACTTTGCAACAGCTTGTTTACTATATTCTTTAGCTTCAGATTGATTACCTGCTTTTCATACTAGCCTTTCTTCAATGCACAATAACTATCTCTTTTAATGTACGTGATGTCAACTTCTTACAGATAAAAAGTGATAACAGTGATACGGAATTTTTTATGATGAATGAGTTGGTTCAGAAATTTAAGTAGGTATGGACTTCCTGACAGGAGAAAAACGCCACAAACGAGAAAGGATCTAGAATGTCTTTTGATTAAATTAATCCTTTCTGTTCATCAGTTACGAAGGTTGAGAAAATAATACAATTTTGTAAACCAAAATGTCATTTTCATGGATGAGACTTTTGCATGGCTTGATTTGTTATCCGACAAAAGTAATTCGAACGAAAATTGCAGGTGAAAAGAAAAGTAAAGTGAGTGTTTGTTTAATTTCTGGTGGAAATGGCAAAAGGCAGAAACCTGTATTTAAAGGAACAAAAAAGGAAGCAAAGGAAGAAATAAAGTAGCAGTTTCAAGTGGGATGCTGTATTATGTCTTCAAGTAACGCTTAGATGAGCGATGAACTTAATGCTAAATATGAGGAAAGAATTGTTGGAAAGTTTTTATCCAGTAAACAACTGTTAATTTGGAATTCTTTTGGAGCTTACCGAAGTGACATAACTTAGCATGTCTATAGAACGAACGTTTTTTGAGTAAAATAATGGTGTTTTACTAGGAGTGGGTCACTTGTAATATTTATACATTTACCTTAGCAGGAACTGTGACGCCTTTATCTCAGAAGGAAATAGTTGATTGTGTGAAAGGAGCGTGACTGTAGGTTTTGGAGCCGTACCTCGTTTGTTAGTTGGTTTTTTTGGGGGTGCTGTTCTTGGTTAGCAATTTTCGATACTTGCATTGAATTTTTCCTTTTTTCGTTTTTTTCAAAAGCATTCACACAAAAAAGAGATTTTTGAGAGTATTTTTTATTTGTTCATGCTTATTGTTATGGTGACTATGAAAACAGCAAATGAGACAAAACGAATTAGAGTTTTCCATTTTTCATTTTGTTAAACGTTATGGCTAAATTAAAATAATTTATTCAATTCCCTGTTTTTGAATCTGGTGTCTAAGATTGCATTTTCCAGTTGCATATTTGGTGAATAATAGAAAGCACTGGGTGAAACCTGGATACTTCGTTTCAGATGGTTGCCTGCTTGACCAGACACCGTAACCTGGTCCTATTAGTACCCATTTAACCTGACGAATCAAGCGTGTAGTAAGTGAATGTTCTTCACTGAAAGGTTTAGATGTACACAGTTTCTTGAGTACCAAATGTCTGAAAAATTATTTATTTTTAATTTGATATATTCGAAAGAATGAAGAGAACAGCAGAATATCTGGTTTGCTTTGTGCAGTTCTAAAACTGAAAAACTCCACGCATTTTGAAAAATGTTTCCTTGATTGTGAAGTTGAAATACAAAATTAGCATTTTTCTTAAGCACAAGAATTTTGTCCATTGATTAAATGATGAGATAAAATGTGTTTTTTTCTTGTAATTCCAAATCTGGTGCATTACATCCCAAGTTAAGTTGTATTTCCTGTTGTACATCATGTACTTGTTATTTTTTCTAAAGATTTGTTTGAAATTTACAATCATATTGTCTTTTCTGCAGGTGAAAACGAAACTGTTCAAGAAGTCATTTCATCAATACCTCCGATCGCCGCACGGAAAGGAGTAGTCACGGAAGCAGAATTGTCACGTCAGTTTAAGAAAGTGAAAAGCCTAAGTCGCAAAGTTGCAATGGTTGATGCTAACGAAGGGTCACTTGGAAGCTATCTCATGTCCTTTCTCAGATCTTTTCTTATATTTGATACACTTAAAGCAGAAGATATAAATGAGCCCATCGACCCCAACAACATCAATACTTATCAAATTTTAGCAAAAGCAGAAAAATGTATTAAAATGGGAGATTTAGAGCAAGCTGTGAAGTTTATGAACCTTTTAAACGGTGTTTCAAGACACGTTGCGCAGGATTGGCTTAACGATGCAAGGGTTCATTTAGAAACAAAGCTTGCGCTAGATTTTATTTTAGCATATGCAAGATCAAAAGGGCTTGGTGCAGTACTCTAGTTACAAATACTGTCGGAAAGATTACATACTATCCGTTGACACCGGATTTTATGACATCTCATCCGCATATGATTGCGTCTTATGCAACACGCCCATATAGCTTTCATCACTGTTAGAATGTCAGCAAAATCAAATTTTGTTGCGTCCACGGCAGTTTGTGCGTAGCGCAAAAGGCTGTAAACAGTTCTTTATTAATGCCTCAAAATCTGTGGCTTAAGACTTTACTTTTGCCTTCTTTCCTTAAGTCCTTTCGAATACCTAATAATATGCGAGTGTTATATAATTAATCCCAGCTATGGATTTATTGTACCTGTGTGCTTTCTAGTGGATTTTAAAGATATGTTTGATATTACAATTTGACTTCTACTCGCTGTATATTATAGGTATACATTAAAGTTGCATGAGACTTGCAAAGGATCTCGTTTTTTGATTGATACATCTTTTGTGTTTTTCTCCTAATACTTTTATCCTACCTCCTTATTACCTGTATCCTTTTGCACTATGGTTTTATTTTAACCAGATGAGAATTATGGGCGTACTGAACGCCAGAGTTGCATGGGAGTCATTTCTCGTGTATATTGTCATGAATGTTTCAATGTGTTTTTCACACCAGTTACTGCTATTTGCCCCTTACAATTTTTGTTGAAGTTCATTGAAGTGTACAGTATGCAAAGACAAGGTCCATGGAAAACTAAGTAGTGAAGCAGTGCACTTTGCCCTTTACGTTGCATTTTTTCCTCATTAATCCAACCGACGATTATGATAACAGATTTTTAATCCGTGCTTCTCATTTGGTTGACTTCACTAGATAATTATTATATTTCAATCAAGTCTAAGAATTTGAAATTTAAAGAAAATTCGTGAAAAATAGACTTGCTTGAGCCGTTATGTTTTTTCTAATTTTGTTATACGAGCACCTTCCAAAATTAACCACCCTGTTTATTAAAATCCTTTTCAATGAGACCAGTTTTTTAAAAAACGTTTGGTGGGAACTGAATACAGGTCTTTAGTATTAAATATTAAAATGGCAGTGATTTAATTAAATCGTTAGAATAGGAAGTTTTTATGCGTTGCGCAAACTCTTACTCCCAACATTACTTCGAACATAGCTCGACCATGATTTAGCCCACCCCTAGACACTTTACGAGCCTCCTATTTTACACTACCGAATTTGAATTTTATCTTTACATTTTTTATTTACATTGGGGTTTTTTCTACATTTTAACCTGGGAAGTAGATTTTTAGTTGCTGAAAGTTTAGGTTGTCACCTATTCATCGCAGTCAGTCTACAGCTACGTAACGGATAGATTTATGAAGGACACCCAATAGCTCCAAACAGCCATATTTGGATCTTACTTTGGTGTTTTTACCGACGACTCGACTGTAAAATCAAAGAGGCCCAATTTGAAACCGGTAACTGTTGCGTCCATATTGAACGGGGCCGCACGTATAATCTGCCCACTTGATGCAAAAATTGTTTTCTTTGGAATTTTGCATTATAGTAAAAATAACAATTTGTTTTGTACTGCAAAGCATTAAAAGTACTTACGTGTAATTGTACTTTGTACCTTTACCTCATGATATATTAATGGGAATTTAGCAGAAGATCCACCGGCGTTAAGGGGTTCTTGCCGTCAAGCCTTGAAATCTGGTGTTTGCTTTTTACAGAAACAATTATTAAACATGCTTGCATCTATTATATGATTTCATTTCAAGTAACCTTGCCGTAGCACGTTACTAGGAGCCTTATTGATTATAAGCGTAGCTGGTTTTAGTAAGACGGGTATCTGCAAACTGAATTACATCGACACCTAGAAATCTGAAAGCAGATGCAGCTTTGGAGAGGGATATGGAAATTGCCTTAATTGAGTCCGTCCAAGGTTACGATAGTTGAATTAAACAACTTAACAAATAATTTCTAGTTTATAGTGAATTGTGTGCTAAAACCCATTTTTTAAGGAAAAGAAAGCTGGAAGCTCCGATTTGTTGACATACGAAACGTTCCTTGGAAACTATGACTGTAGGTAAGAAAGGTTAAAAAAAGGAAATGATATGCCACGATTGCTAGTTAATTCTGCATAAGCTTATAGAACTCCTGGGTGGTAGATGCTAAGAAGAGAAATGACAAGTATTTCAGAGAGAATGTGTTCTAATATAAACCCTTTCTTATTTTTCAGAAATTGTTTTCTCGCGTTGAAAGAAGTATTAGAATTGTTTTATATACTTGATGATATACTTTTCTTGAAGAAAGGGGGTAATTAGCTCACCTTTTAAAAATGTTTCAAATAACAGTGGTGTAAAAACAAATGTCTGGTANACTATCCGTTGACACCGGATTTTATGACATCTCATCCGCATATGATTGCGTCTTATGCAACACGCCCATATAGCTTTCATCACTGTTAGAATGTCAGCAAAATCAAATTTTGTTGCGTCCACGGCAGTTTGTGCGTAGCGCAAAAGGCTGTAAACAGTTCTTTATTAATGCCTCAAAATCTGTGGCTTAAGACTTTACTTTTGCCTTCTTTCCTTAAGTCCTTTCGAATACCTAATAATATGCGAGTGTTATATAATTAATCCCAGCTATGGATTTATTGTACCTGTGTGCTTTCTAGTGGATTTTAAAGATATGTTTGATATTACAATTTGACTTCTACTCGCTGTATATTATAGGTATACATTAAAGTTGCATGAGACTTGCAAAGGATCTCGTTTTTTGATTGATACATCTTTTGTGTTTTTCTCCTAATACTTTTATCCTACCTCCTTATTACCTGTATCCTTTTGCACTATGGTTTTATTTTAACCAGATGAGAATTATGGGCGTACTGAACGCCAGAGTTGCATGGGAGTCATTTCTCGTGTATATTGTCATGAATGTTTCAATGTGTTTTTCACACCAGATACTGCTATTTGCCCCTTACAATTTTTGTTGAAGTTCATTGAAGTGTACAGTATGCAAAGACAAGGTCCATGGAAAACTAAGTAGTGAAGCAGTGCACTTTGCCCTTTACGTTGCATTTTTTCCTCATTAATCCAACCGACGATTATGATAACAGATTTTTAATCCGTGCTTCTCATTTGGTTGACTTCACTAGATAATTATTATATTTCAATCAAGTCTAAGAATTTGAAATTTAAAGAAAATTCGTGAAAAATAGACTTGCTTGAGCCGTTATGTTTTTTCTAATTTTGTTATACGAGCACCTTCCAAAATTAACCACCCTGTTTATTAAAATCCTTTTCAATGAGACCAGTTTTTTAAAAAACGTTTGGTGGGAACTGAATACAGGTCTTTAGTATTAAATATTAAAATGGCAGTGATTTAATTAAATCGTTAGAATAGGAAGTTTTTATGCGTTGCGCAAACTCTTACTCCCAACATTACTTCGAACATAGCTCGACCATGATTTAGCCCACCCCTAGACACTTTACGAGCCTCCTATTTTACACTACCGAATTTGAATTTTATCTTTACATTTTTTATTTACATTGGGGTTTTTTCTACATTTTAACCTGGGAAGTAGATTTTTAGTTGCTGAAAGTTTAGGTTGTCACCTATTCATCGCAGTCAGTCTACAGCTACGTAACGGATAGATTTATGAAGGACACCCAATAGCTCCAAACAGCCATATTTGGATCTTACTTTGGTGTTTTTACCGACGACTCGACTGTAAAATCAAAGAGGCCCAATTTGAAACCGGTAACTGTTGCGTCCATATTGAACGGGGCCGCACGTATAATCTGCCCACTTGATGCAAAAATTGTTTTCTTTGGAATTTTGCATTATAGTAAAAATAACAATTTGTTTTGTACTGCAAAGCATTAAAAGTACTTACGTGTAATTGTACTTTGTACCTTTACCTCATGATATATTAATGGGAATTTAGCAGAAGATCCACCGGCGTTAAGGGGTTCTTGCCGTCAAGCCTTGAAATCTGGTGTTTGCTTTTTACAGAAACAATTATTAAACATGCTTGCATCTATTATATGATTTCATTTCAAGTAACCTTGCCGTAGCACGTTACTAGGAGCCTTATTGATTATAAGCGTAGCTGGTTTTAGTAAGACGGGTATCTGCAAACTGAATTACATCGACACCTAGAAATCTGAAAGCAGATGCAGCTTTGGAGAGGGATATGGAAATTGCCTTAATTGAGTCCGTCCAAGGTTACGATAGTTGAATTAAACAACTTAACAAATAATTTCTAGTTTATAGTGAATTGTGTGCTAAAACCCATTTTTTAAGGAAAAGAAAGCTGGAAGCTCCGATTTGTTGACATACGAAACGTTCCTTGGAAACTATGACTGTAGGTAAGAAAGGTTAAAAAAAGGAAATGATATGCCACGATTGCTAGTTAATTCTGCATAAGCTTATAGAACTCCTGGGTGGTAGATGCTAAGAAGAGAAATGACAAGTATTTCAGAGAGAATGTGTTCTAATATAAACCCTTTCTTATTTTTCAGAAATTGTTTTCTCGCGTTGAAAGAAGTATTAGAATTGTTTTATATACTTGATGATATACTTTTCTTGAAGAAAGGGGGTAATTAGCTCACCTTTTAAAAATGTTTCAAATAACAGTGGTGTAAAAACAAATGTCTGGTACTGCACACAGTGACATTGAAAATAAAAGGAACCTTGCTGTAATACCAAACACCGTGTTGCCTGCTTTTTGGCAAAGAATATACTCCACATATTTGAACATATTTGGAACCCATAATATATATACAATACAATTCGAAGTAAACTGCATGCGATTTATAATACTAATTTTAAAGTATTTAAGGTATTCATATAAAATGTGGATAGAAATTTTATACAGATTTAAAAAAACGTTTTTTTTTCTGATTTCTCACCGCGGGTGAGATTTGATTTTTGCTAAAAGCAAGCCCCCTATTTTGCCGAAGGACGATATTTGGAATCCACACAAAATATACAATACAATTCAAAGTGAAAAAAAATATTCAAAACATATTCAGATCTTCATAAAAATGTTGATAGTAGCAATTTCATGTACATTAAGCACGAAAAACCGGTAAGAATTTTCCACTAATTTTCTATCGTTGAAAAGTTGTTGATTGTAGGTTGCCACTGATAACTTGCTTCGTGATGCAGGAGGTACTTCGCTATGTCACTCCGACTTCTACCTATGTGCTTTTCTATGACATACATAAAGACATGATCGGATTCTTAAGATCCGATCATGTCTTTATGTATGGATACTTAAGATTCTTGATTGTTTTCTGTAGATTGCAATTAAATAGGAAGTGAATCAATTGTGACTTTAAAATAAATTTTGGACATAGTTTTACTTTACTGCACACCAGTGAATGATCAGTATCGCAGTTAACATGCGTGTAACCTTGACTTTGGCCAGGCTGCAACATCTGGTAAAAACACGGTCGATCTGGTGCCACCGTTTGGATCTTGGATGTCTCCTTGAACCTCTGTGTTTTGGGCTCGTGTTAATGAATGTATTACTAATGCAGAGACTGTGATGGCAACACAACTCCAACACGAGTTGACCATATTCATTGATCTCTTCAGCGGAGACTGTCACAAGGAACTGGGCCATGAACTACCATTAATACAATACAATACAATGCGATGCGATAGAATACAATACAATACAAAAATTACAAAACTGTATAGCACTTATATATAGTTAATATATTTCTATGAAGTTTTGTATATTTCTAATCAATCATTTTAGTAGCGGTTTAATGATGAAGAGCGATGGCTCCGGCGTCGCTCTCCATCATTGCTTGCATAGCTTTGGCGTTTTTTTCTGTAGGTCCAAATCATGTCCAAATCATATTGAAGACTTTATATAGAAAATCTACCATTTTTTCACAACCGGCTATAATGGTCTCTGTTATCATTTTGTCATACCCTGGTGCCTTCTTTTTTTTCATCTTTTCAATCGCTGCGCGTATTTCATCTTTAGTTATGTCACACAACCTTTGCGAATCGGTATTTGAATCTGTTAGAGTGTGTAGTGCATTTTCATCATGTTTAAAAGAGGTGTTCAAATGCTCTTCAAAATGTTCTATCCACAGTGCAACTACATCTTCGATTTAAAGATGTTTGTTTCCATTTGCATCTTTAACAACAGAAAGTGATTTTCTGGCTTTCATCTGTTCATCACAAAGAACGAAACTTCATCTATGTTTCTAGCAAAAAAAGGTACTTGTACTTACGGGAAGAGAAGTAGTTAATCGTGCTTCTTCCTCACTGGTACGTGGATTGAGAAGGAGTAAAGAAATCTTATGGAGATCTTGTTTTATTTACAAAGGCATCCGCTATGAACATGTGATGCGTATTGTTACCAAGGTAATGACATTTCAACATGTATGATGCACAAAAGTTAGTATGACTCAAAGGGCAATGAGCATAACTTTTAGAGTTAATACATCACCATCATAGAGGAACGTTAGGCTGATAGCAATAGAATAAATATTCTCACTTACTGTTTGGTTACAAGTCGTCAAAAGTCCTCTAAAGTCAAGTTAATAATAAAACATGTTTAACAATTGCAGGTAACCTCGTTTAAACCAAAACAGTTTTGCAAAATCATGTATTTGTGGAGTTAATTCTCTTAGCAAATTTTATAGTAGAACTATTTGATAGAAAAGCAATTTTTCTTCGTTTCTGTTGGTAAGCCGAAATGTTTATCAGTGTTCATAAGTGCCACCCGTAAGATATCCCATTATTTAAGTACTCAAAGAGTACAAGTTTTAAATGAAATAAACCAGAAAAGAGAAGAAATCCAAAAGCAGTCAATAGAACATTCTAATATCCAATGATTCAGAAACTAAGACCAGGTACTGTTTTTCAGAAATATATTAAAATTATTTCATTTCCTATCTCTTAAATATGAATTAATATTTTTTACCTAATAATATCTAATTCTAAATATATTACTGTTTTACTTTATTATATTATTAATAGACAAGTAACTGTCTTCCTTCCTACATTTAATCACATTGTTTCCTCCTTTCTTGTTACTTGAATATCTGCTTTACAAATGCAATAACACGGCTTACAATACCAGACTTGGACAGCTTTTCTATTTCTCCTGCTTGAACGTAAGTAGGCCAGAGAGTAAAAATGTATACTGCAATAAATGGCAACACGTTATTTATTATCATCGCCTAGTCTTGCGACAATGTCAATTTATAGTTCAGGACAGAACTCGCATGAATCTTGCTGAGTATTTAGCAATGCCATCTCCTTACGCTTGCTCATCATGGTTTTTAATCTTTTGCGTTTGTTAGCTGGCACCCATCGTCGTCTTCTTCGGCTCCACCATATTGGCTTTGCCTCTCTTTTCATTTCGTCGTCAATTCCATCTGAATCATAATTGTTTATAAGTATATTAGAGGATAAGTATAAGAGGATAATGAATCATTTTGTAATAATCATAATAAAAATTTTCAAATACCTGATGATTTTCAAAAAATCGTTACCCTCTAATGTTAAAATAGATGTCTGATTTTTCGAATTTAAAAAGGAACACATATTTGGATTTTTCTGTTTTTATTACATCTGGTACCTAGTACTTAAACTACTTTTTCATGTTTTCTAACACTGTCAGTAAAAATTATTGTTTACAGTATTGTGTCTTTTCGTCTTCTAATATATTCGACTTGTTTGTTTGTTTTGTTTGTTTTTATGTAACGTATTACGTATATCTTTTTCATTTCTCTGTAATAGGCCTCTTCTTTTTTTTATTTTGGATGTCCCGTTCTGATAAACACGAAATTATTCCCTTCTGTAGGCAAGAACGTGAGCAAATTCTAATGAATATTTTGCCTTCATGATTGTCTTTTCTTAATTCTCTTAACTTGGTGATAACTCTCCTTACCTATTTATTCTTTAGTTCTTGCTTTACCTTTCTTTTATGTTCCTTTTTTCTGACGCTTCTTGGACTAAATCCAACCTCCTCGCAAACACACTGAAGTATTTCAAGCAAAAATGTGCAGCAAGACCGAGGAGACAAAAGTTCAGGAAAAAGGCAAGATTTAAGACAATTTGAAATGGGTATTGAGCCAAAAATATTAGTTTGCTATATATATTTGTGTACTTTTGTGTATTCGTATCAAAAAGTGCTCAATGCATATAGCAGAGTATTATACATAAGGTAAAACACGAAAAATATGACATTTTTGGTATTTTCGTGTTCAATATTGTAAATACGCCTTCCATCTATATACAAATATAAATATAAATTATTATTCTCTCCGTTTGTGCGCGCCCGATAAAACCACTCTTATACTTCTCAGATCCTCTTCACAATTGATCGGTGTGTTCATGAATTTGCGGACAAGAACTGGCGGAACTGTTGTTCAATTTAGTTTAAGAAGAAAGTGAAGAAATTCAAATACATGTCAAAACCGAAGCCTTTGAGAAATCAAATGTTTAATGTCTTAAAGAAATTTTGAAGTGTTTTGTTGAGTTTTTATCAGGAAAAACAATTAACTTAATTGTTAGGGGATCTGTCATACAAGCTGATGGTCGAGAGCTTGAGGCCGACAGAAGCTCATAGCTCATTTTTGTTTTATTCATATTTTTTTTACATTTTTAACTTTTTCTGAAATAGCAAGCAAACCTGAAGTCAATATATATATTTTTGTGTAATTTTGTGTATTCGTATCAAAAAGTGCTCAATGCATATAGCAAAGTATTATACATAAGGTAAAACAGGAAAAATATGACATTTTTCGTGTTTTACCTTATATATATATATATATATATATTTATATATATATATATGTCACGCATAATTAAAAAGCATAACAACAAAATTATTAATAATGAGTTCAAAGAAGAAACAAGACCTTGCAACTGTAGGAATAAGGAGAACTGTCCTCTCAATGGTAGTTGTTTATCTACAAACATTGTGTACAAAGCTGAAGTAGTTACTCAAGATAATTTATTTACGTATTATGGCACATCAGAAAGCGAATTTAAATATCGATACAACAACCACACTAAATCGTTCCGTAATCGCTCCTACCAGAATGATACCGAACTTTCTAAGTTAGTATGGAAACTAAAGGATGATAAAGCACCGTTTAAAATTAATTGGTCAATAGCTGTTAAAACATTCCCCTATGTTTGT
>RDPX01000133.1:0-19216 GCA_003991215.1 Morbakka virulenta | reverse complement strand
ATTCTTTCCAACTTATCATATCTTATATTACGCTCTGCATTTATGTATTGAGCACTTTAATACGGATAACCGAATCGAAAGCTTTACATATATATATATATATATATATATATATATATATATATATATATATATATATATATATATATTTGATAGGTGAATGTCCTGGCATTCACATACTGCACGATTGCTTTACATGCCAAAAATTTACTTAAGCAGTAAATCACTTGTTTTATCTCTATTCCATTTATTATTATATATAGTAATTGTTATTTGCTATCAATTATATATTTTTTGCTTGATAAAAATATTATTATATCTACCTGTTTCCATCAGTATTTGGTAAGGTAGACAAGACAATTTCTACTATTTAGAAATTGTCAAATTAGAAAAAAAATTGAAACTGGCAATATAAAAGCATTTATAATGCGATAATTATACGTGTATACTGTTTTGTATTCAACAAGGTAAACACTTTTGCTGTTGTTTTTAGTTACTGTCTGTTGTTTTATTAAGAAAAAGGCCAGAGATCTTACTGCTAACGAGATTTTCAAATTCATAATTAACATACGTCAAAAGCGTGCAGAATGCATAAAATTCAAAGTTACCATTTTCTTTTACTTCTGAGTCCGCTACGTTTTCTTGCTTCTCATCCACTGTACACTGAAGAACTACAGAGAAGAAGTAGAAAAATATATTAATGTCATGTTAAGGGCAAAGTTTTATGACGAAAAAAATTAAATCAAAAACAATAATGAAATTACCAAGCTCTTGTATTATGGAGCCACAAAAATGTCGAAAATTAAGTGACTATAAACTTTCAGTATCTAGAAATGTTGAATACATTGCCAACCCAACGAATCATTTATCCTCTTTGTTAGTGACTAATCTGAGACATTTTCTAATATCAATACGAAGAGGGTTTTTTCCAACAACCAATTATTCTGATGACAAAGTTATCCAATAATTTGACAAAATCCAGACTACTGGTATCAACACATCTCATAGAGAACATTTTTGTCATAGCAGATTTTAAAGAGCTTTTCAAAATACAAAATCTTCATTCAATTTATACAATTTTTATTCCTAAACAAACAGACTTTTATATACCTAATGATCGTAGTGAATTACATGCAAAATTCTGCACAAGGTAAAAATTAATGTGAAAAACTATTTCAAACAACCCCAACCTCACAAATGCACATCCCTAGATAGAAAAACTGAAAAACTGATCAATATATTTTTATAGGCTTATTTTTTGTACGCCAAAGTGTTTTTGGCAGTAAGGTTCTTGACGTACTTGATATTTCTAGCTATAAATTGGTATGAGTTATGCGGAGAATCAATTTTTCATGACCAGGAGAACAAGAACATGAGCTATATTCAATTGTACATCATGATAAAATTGAACAAAGCTGAATTGTATTATGATGTATCATCAGTGATACGAAAAGCTGTCATAAATATCTATCCATTATTAGTTAAACATCTATTTGGTTGTCCCAAAAAACCGAAACACCTATAAAAAACAAGCACAATATGAGAAAAGTTTGGGAGCAGTGTTCACAAAGTACAAAATGGTAGTAGTGGAGTTTAAAAAGGTGTAAAAAAGGACAGTCTGAAGCCGATAGAACAGTACATTGATTCCCTTTGTACTTTACAACTTCATAAACAATATTAACCTGCTCTAAAACAATTGAAAGCAAAAATATAAAACATACTTTTAAGCATGAAAGATTAATATAGCAATATAATAACCAAAAAGTACAATACCCTTAAGCGATGGATCAAATTCTAGGAAGAGCCGCAAATTTACTGTAATTATTACTGTCCTGACACTTCTATTGATAGTAGACCATATGATCTGATTTCACATATTCTTTAAACTAAGATGAAATATGGAGCCAACTATTGGAAAAACCGGTAAGCACCAACGATTTGATAAAATCTGCTTAGAATATCTTATCGTATGAGGTGAAAGTATAATTGATATCTTGTTACTTCTTTGTAATACCATATTAAAACTGTGGTTCAGATTCATACAAAGCATAAAGCCACAAGGTGTATGTAACTGTTTAAAACAGAAAAAAAAGTCATACCAAATGCTATGAGTTGATCCTAGACTTGAACAAATACAATTCATATCAAGAAGGAAAGCATTCAGAAGCCAAAGAGTTTCAAAAGTTAGCCGTTTGAGAAAAGAAACCGCATTCATAGAGAGATTCATTACAATGAGGAGCAACAACTTCATTAAGATGAAGGAAACGAAGAACAAGCAACGCAACAAACTAAGGAGCTACCAGCAAGGAAAGCATATTTGAGAATTTCCCATGATAATATCAATAGAAAAGGTCAACAGTATTTCGATTCAGACCTGCTTAGTTACAAATATGTTTCTGAACTTTATCACGAAGACCAGTCTAGTCGAAACAAAGGTAAAAAACAGTCGACATAAATACCCTACTGCTAAAACTCTCATTGAGGCTCCTCTCACAATGTGTCAGAATATGAGGAGTCAGAATAAAGGATAGCTTTACTAAAGAAAAATTAGAAGGATGGCCAACGACATTACTGAAAGCTAAGAAGAGAGTAGTTTTTTAAGATAACAGATTTTTCCTAGTCTATGTAGACCCAGTACTACCGCATTTTGTGTTCACAACCTCGGGTTTTGGGTCAGTTTTGTAATACATTCTTCTGTAATGGTTTAATTTTCTGTTACCAATGATGAGTGTATTCATTTGTTAAAGGACCAAAGGTTGATGTATTGCATACATTTTAGAAGTAAAGAAACATAACCCTTTACGTCTTTGATGAAAGGTTTTGTAACGTAGAGTGAGAGATAGTATGAGTAATTATGTTTGGCTTGCTTTGAATATTTAATTCCAGTGTCTTCCAGTACAAATTCAGAAAATGGTTTGGATGTTGGGAAATATTAAAGCTGTAAAGAGTTTTAATTTGTTCTACGCTTTTCTAGTGTAATGAAAGGATCTGGTTTTGTCTTTACCAAGAGTTTACAAAAACGTGATGCCATATGCAGCTGACAGACAACGATACTAAGTTTGACAAATTTTTTCTTCTCCTTAATTTTTAAGGTCTTTAAACTTGCCTTACATTTATCCTAGAAATTTTTGTAAATTATCTGCCATCCTGTTTACTGATTTTGCAGTGCTTTTATCTTTTATTTTGCAGCAAACTGTTTTTGCAGTGCTTTTATCTTTTATTTTGCAGCAAACTGTTTTTGAAGTGCTTTTATCTTTTATATTGCAGCAAACTGTTTT
Source organism: Morbakka virulenta (assembly GCA_003991215.1). Lineage (NCBI taxonomy): Eukaryota > Metazoa > Cnidaria > Cubozoa > Carybdeida > Carukiidae > Morbakka > Morbakka virulenta. Next base: position 15,938 of record RDPX01000133.1, on the reverse strand, counting down.
TTCAGTGCTTTTATCTTTAGATAGTATATGGCAATATTGGTAAAACATAATTATGTGGTGTGCCCTCTGGTTAGTGGTCTTCATTAATAGGTAAAAAATTAAACTTTGGGAAACCGTTCAGACATAGTATTTTTTAAGACGAAGACGACAGTCTTTAGAAATGAACATTATTCGGCTACATGTTTTATTTAATTACTCAAGTTTATCCTATATCAAGTAATTCTCTATTTTTACTTAAATGTCTACTTAAATTCCCTTTTGGTTGTGCCAGTGGTCATATAGCATAATAACATATAATCAGTGTTTAGTGCATGCCCTTAAAGAAACCTGATACCAACTTTGATCTTTTTTTTTTTTCTAACTGAATTCATTTTCCTTTGTATTTCTTTATCCTGGAAAATCTGCTCACATGACTCCATATTTATCCCTGTGGTCTCCCCAGTAGCCAGGTTGGAAAAATACCCATAGCCTCGGTTTAGCACAGGATTAAAAAGTACTCTGATAACAGAAGTTGGCTTTATGTGTTACCTGATATTTATCGTACCTTGGATTGTAGTCTTTTTCTTTGATAACTGACCTACAGGATCTGATTTTTTGGCTACGTCGGACAGTATTTAGGTCACAAAAAGAAGCATAGACTATATTCAGACACGAAATTAAAGCTTTCGATATTGCCTACGATTCCATTTGAACTACACACCCCACTCTGTGCCCATAAAGCAACATCCATACAGACTTCGAATTTCATAAATCGAGATAACAAAAAATTAGATGGGTAGCTCATGTAACAAATGGGCTAGTTTTAAGGAAGGCTAGCCAAGAAAGAAATCTGATAAATATTTTTTGTGAAAGGAAGATTAAGTTAATAGTACACAGGAAAAACAAAGGTTAAAGATGTTACCTATACGGGGTATATTAAAGGCAAAGAAAATCCTACTAATGTTCATTGCAGGCTATTGAGCAAGATTTACCAGCACAAGAGAAGGAAAAAGCAATACCAGGGAGTCTTCTGCATTCTATAATAGACCGAAAACTAAACAAAGCTATGGTTACCAAGATACAAAACAGATACGGCAATTGGAAAGAAATACAAATATATATATAGTATATACTCAATCTGCAGACAGTACCGTTTCGCCCTTTGTGGGCTCATCAGTGCAGCACAGAGCTTCTGAGACATAACTCTCTGGTCATGTTGCCAGAGCAAACACAGCTTAAAGAGTTATTGTGGGATCCTGTCAGAGTGCTCAAACCACGCATGCGCAGTGAGCATTGCATTACGCTAACAACAGGTCCCCAAATCTCAGATAGAGTGCTNGGTCATGTTGCCAGATCAAACACAGCTTAAAGAGTTATTGTGGGATCCTGTCAGAGTGCTCAAACCACGCATGCGCAGTGAGCATTGCATTACGCTAACAACAGGTCCCCAAATCTCAGATAGAGTGCTCAACCAAACTTTCGTTAGGGAGCGTAATACTCAATCTGTAGACAGTACCGTTTCGCCCTTTGTGGGCTCATCAGTGCAGCACAGAGCTTCTGAGACATAACTCTCTGGCCATGTTGCCGGAGCAACATATATATATATATATAAATATATATATATATATATATATATATATATAAGATAAAACACGAAAAAATAAGAACTGTGATTGCAACTAATAGTTTCACGATATTTCGAACTATTAGTTGCAATCACAGTTATTATTTTTCATGTTTTATCTTATCTTATATTGCTCTGCTATATGCATTGAGCACTTTTTGATACGAATAAACAATATTACACACACACACACACATATATATATATATATATATGTATTGTGCTTGAAGGTCTTCCACAAAAATTCAATTTAGTGCTAGAAGATTTGGAAGGCAAGGGGGTTATTGTTCCAGCAACATTTCAGCCTAATCTACATGCTAATCCCTTTAGGGATCTCTGCATAGCCCTTACAGTAATCTGTAAGGGAACAGTCATGTCTTCCATAAATTTCTTTCCTTTATAGTATTCCTCACTGTCAACTCTCATTGTTTTATCAGGCATACCGCAAAAGGTAATAGTTGAGTCATCTGGTTGAAGACATGAAAAGCCCAAATTATGAGTAGTATTTTTAGGCCTCATTGTCATATAGTAATCAGCTTTAGAATCTTTCCTGGCCATTTTGCAAATGTTTTGGGACTTTCTTCGTAGCTGTGGCCATCTCATGGAAACCACAAAATCAACTTCTGACGTTCCAGTAAAATCCCTGGAATTTTATCAAGTCCGAGATATTACAAACTCTTTAAAATCACTCCTACACTGACCTTTTGAAACCCTAAAAACTGACTTTCAAGATTTGTGTCTCTCGCGAAGTTGGATTTACTTCAACGGCAAAAATGAAAGTTACGTGAAGAAATTTGTTGTATTCACCCAGTGCTACCAATCACATGTGAATATGAAAAGCAGGCTTACGATTGACACCACTAATCCTTTCAAAGATTGTTGGATGGTGAGAAAATGAAACTCAGCAAGCTGCCAAAACATTGACCCATGCAAGACATGCTTGTCCTACATATCTTTATTAATCACTGTGTCTTATAAACTGCTTTGTGACCTGCATGTTAATGAGACGACAGGTGGCATCTTCAACAGGTTGTACCTTTGACCTATCTCAGGCTACATATTTCTTAAAAGCTGGTATTTATTCCGACCTGGGAAGAATGTGAGACTTAGTAAAAGCTACGACTTATTTTAGGTGCAACATAATAAAGATTTTGCTATACATTAAATAAGTGAAAAATCAGGCATAAGAAAATGTACAACTTAAAAAGTAGATTGTGATTGTAATCCACTAATTCAAAATTTACTTAAATTTTTTGCTGTTTTTACGACAGGTACTTTATCTCCGCTCAACTACTGTTCGTTGATTAATCAAATAGTCACATGGTATTAACATTCAGCATTCACTGCTAATACTACTTTTGCTCTAAGCAATGTAATAACATATCACTCCACATGCTTTCCTGATCCTCTAATAAAGTACTGATATGGTGAAATGTTGTATCAGAACACCGAAAACCGTATGGTACAAAGGAAAGTTTATGTAGCACGTGTTATTTTGCTAGGATGTCTGTGTGAAAATAAAAGTCAAGATCCCAAATATGACTATCAGAACTATAGTTAGTGTGAAAATGTTATTCACAGTGACCAAAAAGAGTCTACAGTGGCTAGGTGTTGTGCCACTTATTGTAATAACAACGGATGATTTATATATCATCATATACCAGGTTTAAGGTAAAAGACCCATCCAAACCTGGGTTACAAAGCCCCAATACCAGAAACAATACTGGCACAAACGATGACGTCATCAGTGGGCGTGTTTAAAAAATATAATATATCAAAGCTGTTCGATTCAACGTACCCTATTTTTAACTTACGTAGTAAAAAAACCAAGTCTTTTACGGATACTGGCTTTAGTACAAAACGAACCAAATCTTTCTTAAAAAAGGACGTTTTTATTACGAAACATAGCAGGTACAGTATCACAAAATAAGACAAAAGTTAATCACGGCACAACTGCGACCCCAGATGTTGGCAAAAGTGTATCACTAACAAACGAAATTGAGCATGCCTGATGACCAGGTGCAGATCCTTTGGGCTACTGGTAAATCACAGCAGAAGAAATTGACTTACAGTAATTGTTCTATTCTTTTAGGAACTTGTACTATTTTAGTAACAGAGCCACAATATTCTCAGTGAAAAATCGCCTGGTTTTTTATGACGACAGATGACTGAATGAGTGACATTGTGCTGACAACATGTTCTCACTGAAAACCACCCCTTTGATTTCGTTATTTGTTTTTGAATACTGGCGCAAAAGCTCTTGTGGTAAAGAAACTCGATAGACAAAACAAAAACCACAGAAGACAAGTTAATAACATGACAATAACTTATCTCCAGACAAAAACAAAAGGTTAACTTCATTATTCTAACAGTGCACTTACCCACAGATACCAATAACAGTAGGCCCAAAAGTTGAATTAGAAATATATTGTTCATTTTAGACTAGAAGCTTGATTACGTTCAAGTCTCACCACTGTATGTAATGTAGTTTTCAAGTTAAAGGTCTGTCTCTTTGGTCAAAGGATATAACATAATTCCATATATGGTGAGGGGAGTGGGAGAAAGATAAGGCCAGACGTACAAAATCCCACAGGTGAAGCGGCATCGTCTTTACTTTGCTTTGCACAGTACACAGCGCAGTTGGCAAAAGTCAATATTTACCCCATTATTTCTGCCTTTGTCTGGTGTGAGAGAGAAAAAGTGGTAGCTGGTCTGCAACTGTAATTAAGAATTATACAGAACACTAGTCCCATCAGCACAAAATTCAATAACATCGTTTACAAAATGGATTATTATTCTTGTTTGAGAAAATAAAAATTCCCGATTTCAGATGCTGTCAATGTTCAACTTTTGAAAGTGTGAATCACCTTCGAAAAGTAAACCTTTTCTCTCAATAAAAGCAAAGTTATTTGCTTAAGGTATTGGGACATATATTTTAATCATGACAGGTGGTCTATTATGTTCTTTAGGTTTGTCAGTTTACCATCATGTGACAGATTTTGATTTGTTCTTGATCCTGAAAATTGTTGATTCACAGGAAACGTGGTTGAAACATGAATATCTTTGTGATATTTGCATAGCATTCAAAGAGAGAATGTTCAAGTGTGAAAGTGTTTAAGTGTTTAAGCAATAAAGCCAAAAGTGTTAATGTAAAAAAGTAAAAAATCTATTCTGCACATGGCTTGTGCCATGAACATATTTCAACCGTTATCCTCTCTTTCATTTCAAGCCTGAAATAAAAGAGAGGACACAGATTGAAACACCGGTAAAGGAGGTCCGAATAACGGTTTAGTTCATACCTCAAAATTCTTTCCGATAAAAGTCTTGTAAAATTAGTGTAGCAATTACTAACACCTCAGAATTTGGTAACATGTGAGAATTTTAACGTTAGTCAACCAGCACAACTGTCTGTCTCAAGGGGGAGGGCCTCTTGAGACAGATTTAACTTCTCTTTAACCTTGCCTGGGTACCCTCCGGAGATGGTGTCTCGAAAAAAAACATCGATGAATGACATCATCACCGCCAATCTTTTATGAGAACAATGTGTAATGGATAGAAGTGTCTGATGTCGCATATACTTCCTTACTACAAGGCTCAACTGGTTTAGTCTAACTCCTGATAGTCTGCATCTAAATGGTGTTTTCGGTAATCTATTTTGGTTTTCGATTATTTTATGACAACTGACAACTTGAGTAAAAAAAAAATGGCCTCCAGTACCCAATGTTACCACTCGTAGGGGAAAACAAGGTCATGTAGGGAGCAGGGGAAATCTGCGAGGAAAATCATAAACTGTAGGGGAAAATTTAAACTATTTTTGTTATTTGTACGGGGATATTTCGAAGATATAGTCTACCTGGATATAACACAATATCCAACCTAATTCATACCCAATGTATGAATTAGGGCCAGGGTGCACTGTTCCTAAAAAAGTGATAATATTGATGCATGTTTGTAACGATATTAGACCACGGTCATAATAGTCGGTGTATAACTTGTACTATGACACCTTTATGTATTGAACATGTGAGATCCGACATTAAAACATGTAAACGTGCTCCACGCTGTCTGGTATTATTTGGCCCACACAGATACATTTACATGATGTCAGAAGTAACAAATATTTATAAATAATTATAAAATCTGTCTGACTTGATACGTGATTTATATTACTGGTCGCCACACAATGTTCCTATCATTTCGCCTGATGGCACTGGAGTTACAACGAAGTGGCCGTTGGAAGTTGTTTTTACACTATCCAAAAGTGATTATTAAACTAGAAAGGAACAGTCTCTGTGTGAAATTCTTGGAAAATTGCAAATGTTCAGCACTCATACCTCATTTTTTGAACTTCCGTATTCCTTATAATGGATGCTTTGAAAATCGATCTGTACGAGAATTTCAAATGAAACTGCTAGTAAAAGAAATCGTTAAAGCAAGGCATGATCTGCGATTAAAATTAGAACAGGTTTTTTGAAAAGTGTATACTGCTGACAAACAACGTTTCTGACAGACGTTTACCGTCAATTGCGTTATACACTCGAATAGAAAGGAAAAGACTTCGAATGGAACAAACAAGAACACATAATACAAATATTTTAATGTTATCTAAAGAACAGCAACAGCCGCTTTTTACTATTGAGAACACTGTTATTGCACATGAATTGGAAAACACTCCCCCTGATTATGTAATAAAAACACTCTCTCTTGGTCCAAAAAATGCGGTATTGGATAAGTTTGACAGTAAAGATATTTTTTCTGAGTTAGATTGTCTCCTTAATTATTGTAAGAGACATAATGTGGATGAGGAAATGATAATGGACATTAACATTAAGACTATGAAATATGTTAAGAAATGTAAGAAAATGAAATCATCACGAAACATCGTGTTGAGAAAAAGGTACTTAAAAGATAACGACTTGGTGGCAGTTCCATTTGACAAGGGTATCGATATATGTATCATGAAAAGTAACACTTACCACTCAAAGCTTGATTCCATCATCAATCTACCTCAGTTTGAGAAATACGAGAAGCCAAGAAAGAACGCAAAACATCCAGTTTTAAAAGAAGAAGATCGAGTTGTTGATGCTTTGAAGGACATGAGAGATACAAATCGCATAGATAAAAATCTATTCAATGCTCTTAAACCACAAGGTAGTCAACCAGCTAGATTATATGGACTAGCGAAAGTACACAAAGCCAATACACCTGTTCGACCAGTTCTATCCATGCCTGGTTCTGCATACCATAAGGTAGCATTCAAGGTAGCAGAATGGTTATCAGTTATAACAGAATGGCAGATTAATACATCAACAAAGAAAAGAAGTAATTCGCTTCGCAAAATCAAGCTGGAACAAGATGAAGAGCTTACAACTTTTGATGTAGCGTTCCTTTACACAAATGTTCCTGTCAAGGAATCAATAAAAGTTTGTGCTGACCTTTTATACAATGGAAAATACGAGATCCCACCTGTGAATAAAAACACCTTCATCGAACTTGCTGAAATTGCCTCATGTGAGGTCATCATGCTTACTCATGATGGCTATTACAAGCAAATAGATGGATTAGTGATGGAAAGTCCCCCAGCACCGCGTTTTGAAAAATAGCTGGTTAAGTCAATTTGATCCCCTTATTAAAGATAGTGCTGAGTTATATGATCGATACATGGATGACATCTTTCGAGAGATTAAACGGTGTATGGTAGAGCAGAAACTAAGGGAGATTAACCAGATTCATCCCAATCTGAAGTTTACTATTGAAAGGGAGGTTGATGGAAAAATTCAGTTCTTCGATATGCTCATTATACACGAAGGAAAACAAATTTCATTAACGTGGTTTAACAAACCGACAGACACTGGTTTAATTCTGAACTTCCATGCCCTTGCACCGAAACGATATAAACGATCCGTTGTTTCAGGCTTTGTCTACAGGATATTTCGTGCATGTAGTACATGGACTCACTTTCACGACAGTATCCAAAAGGCAAAAAGGGTTCTTGAAGGAAACCAGTATCCACCAGAGTTCTATGAACCCATTGTTGAAGAAACACTTGGGAAGATAATATTAGGCAATACAGAGAAGGAGGACTTTGATTGTGGAACAGAAAAGATCCCACGAAAGAAGATGGTATTTGTACAATATCGTGGAAAACGTACAGAGGACTATGCACATGCTCTGCATAAGCTACAAGCTTCCTGTACAGTTGTTATGACACTGCGGAAGCTCAAGACTGTGCTACCGCCATTGAAACCTCCCGTGGAAAAGATCTTGAAGAGTGGTGTGGTTTACAAGATATCTTGTTCAGGATGTGATGCCTGCTATATCGGTCAAACAAACCGTCATCTTACCACCCGTTTTAAAGAACACATGAAACCGTCTGCATCAGTAAGAAACCACCTGAAACGCTGCAACTGTTCCACAGGCTTAGAAAAAGTGGATATTTTGAAATCTTCAGCGAGGGGACAGGAATACTTAGAGACCTTGGGAGCTTTGTTTATTGAGGAGATCAAACCAACCATAAACACCAAAGATGAATATAGGAGCAGGGTGCTAACAATAAAGTTTTAGTTGTTGTTAGTTCCCTAACCACTATACCTACTTTGGACATGCTTGTGTAGAATGTTATTATTTTCTCATTTTTTTTATTTAGATCTGAGGATGAGAGTAATCTCGAAAATATTTGTAAATAATTAGAAAATCTGTCTGGTTTGATGTGTGATTTATAATTTTGAAAGTTTTGTGAAACCCAAGTCGAATGATTTAATGGCAGCGTGGAAACTACATCAATTAAAACAAGGAGAGTAAACATTTCAGGAATATCTTGCTTAGCTCCACAGGTTTGTGATTGAAGCTAACTACCCAGAAAATCACCATGGTAGATTTATAAGAGAATTTAGTTCTTGGTATGAATTCAGACTGCGTCAGGAAGGAATGCTATTACTATGGCCAAATTTTCTTCAGAATCAGCTGACGTAAGTTTTATTTCAAGAAAAAAAAGAAAAACACATCTACTGGTACACAATCCAAATGGAAACATGCCCGAAACTCACAGAAACAGAGTGGTAAAAAATGTGGTAACTGTTTGTTAGTGCATTATCAAGGAGCAAACTGCCCTGCAGCAAAATCACAGAGTTTCAAATATAAACAATACGGATATTTCGCTAAAGCGTGTCACAAAGGTAAACAAAAACAGGTGTATGATGTTCTTGCATATGGAAATGACAATACAGATAACATGTTAAGTGACGTTGAAAAGAAAGTTGAATCATTATTTCTTGAATCGATTGATGCCATAAATGTGTGTACTGCAAATCAAGATGGCAATTCAGCAAAGAATTCAGTTATGAAGTTGCAGTCATCAAGTGATGAAAAGTCTACAAAAAATTTGATCACTGTCAAGATTGATCTGAAGCTGAGGCAAATGTCATGCCATTTTCTGTGTATAAACAATTGCGTAGCAATAAAGCTATGAAGAAGAGTTCTGTGAAATTAACGGCCTATGGTGGTAGTCAAATTACAAATTTTGGATCATGTGATTTATCGTACATACACAGGATAAGACACATCTAGTTACATTCAACATAACAAATCTAGATGCAACGACTGAAAGACCAACCATAATGAAACCAAAATGCTCAGAAATTGCGTTTGTTATTTCTCAATGTCTCAAAAAGCGTCAACACAATAGAACAAAAAACAAATATCGACTCGAAAGGAAATGAACATCCTTTTTCCTTGACTAAAAAATATGTGTTGTCTACTTACCAGGACGTGTTCACAGGTGTTGGATGGGTGATCCGTACCATTTAGAAATCGATAATTCAGTTCAACACGTACATCATGCAGCTCGTCGAGTCCCTGTGCATTTACAAGGACAATGCAAGGAGTTGTTATTTGATCATGAATCGAAAGATTCTCAAGAAAGTTGAAAATGATCACACACCATGGATCCACTCTACATTATTAACACAGAAACCAAATGGTACTTTAAGAATGCGTTTAGATACCCGTGATCTCAATAAAGTTCTGCTCTGTTCTCCATATTATGTCAGAACGATTGATGATGTTCTTCCTTAGATAAATGGAGCTACACATTTCATAATCATTGATGCCAGGAATGGATTTTGGGCTGTGCATCTAGACAGAGAAAGCAGTAAGCTGTGTACTTTCTGTACCTTGAGAAGATTACCTTTTGGATTAGGCGCCAGAGAAGACATTTTTAAGAGAAAATGGATATGCTAGTTTGCAACATTGATGGAATAACTGACATTGCTGATGATACGTTTATTCGTGGTAAGAGTGAATGAACAGAATGTGATCAATGATCAGAATGTGATCAATGCATTGAACACTCTAGAGGAAACAATGTCAAATTGAATCCTGATAAACTACAATTCAAGTCAAATGAAGCAAGTTTTTTTGGCTTCAAATAGTCACCAGCTGGAATCCGTTCAGATGAGAAGAAAATAAAAGCAATTCAAGAGATGCTACAACCTTGTAATATGACAGAGATACAATCATTCATGGGAATGTTGAATTATTTGAATCGCTTTTCACCGGCAATAGCTAAAGCTTCTGAGCCATTAAGACAGCTCATGAAAAAGGATGTTCCATTCAAAAGGAATACTGAACAAGAACGTTCGTTCAAGCAGTTAAAGAACATTAGTACACAAGCACCCGTGTTAACATACCATGATGTTAACAAGGACAATGTAATACAAACTGATGCCAGCCAGAAATTTTTAGGCGGTGTTCTTCTTCAGGATGGAAAACCAGTTTGCTATCCAAGTAGGTCGCTTGACGACACTGAGAAACGTTACAGTAACATAGAGCATGAGCTATTGGCTATTGTCTCGGCTGTTGAGAAATTAAAAAATTACGTGTATGGGAAACACACTGTTATTGAAACTGATCATAACCCCCTGGAGAGCATTTGGAAAAAGACAATTGAGAGTAACTCACCTAGACTTCAACGGATGCTTTTGAAATTTGAGAAATATGAGTTGGATATCAATTATATTCCTGGAAAATCCAATATCGTAGTTATCAGCATTGATATGATCAGCAAGAGTTTGCCAGCTTCACCTAGAAAACTGTATGAAATCAGAGAGAAAACTGCAAAGGACATTACTCTTTGTCATCTGAAAGATAATACATATTGGATGGCCAGAATTTATCACAAACTGTTCTGATGACCTTCTGGACATACAAAGAAGACCTCAGTGTTGAAAATGCTCTTGTGCTTAAAGGACATAGAATACTTATACCGACAACTCTTATAGATGAAACTCTAAAGTTGATTCATTAAGGACATCTTGGTACTGAAAATGTTTACTAAGAGCAAAGGAGTCGAACATGACAAAGAACATTAAGAAGATGACCTCTGAGTGTAGTGTGTGGCAGGAGTACTGGAAAAACCATCTTCCAAACCTCTTTATCCTCACAATGTTCCATATTTGCCATGGCAGAAGATAGAAGCTGACATATTTGACTACAAATATCATTAATATTTGCTCATTGTAAACTAGTATAGCAAGTGTCCAATCATCAGTTTACTCACATCATTACAAGCAGAAAGTGTTATACAACATATGAAATTAGTATTTGCAGAATACGGAATACTGCACACTCTCATAACAGACAATGGTCCTCAGTTTCACTGTCGCGAGTTTTCACATCTCACACGTTCTCCACTGTATCCGCAGAGCAATGGATTTATTGAAAGAATGGTTCAAACTGCAAAAAACATCTTGAAGAAAAGTGAAGCATCAGGTGAAGATCCATATATCGTATATAGGAATGTTAAACTACAGAGCAACACCTGTTGACAACAAATGACCATCTTCATCAATTTGTTAAACTACCGTATATTCCTCTCACAGCTACCTTGTAGTGGTAATCTACAAAGACAAACATCATAGTGATCAATTACAAGTTTGTCAAGATCGACAAAAAGAGCAACATGACAAACATGCTACGCATAATTTGAAACCATTAAATCCTAAACAAAAGGTTTTGGTATTTGTTCCGGATAGGCGTATTTGGAAATCTGCAATTGTAAAAGAGAAGGAAAATCTGCCTCGTTCATATAAAGTCGTTCTCCACGATGGTAGAGAATTACGTCGAAATAGAGCTCATCTGAAATCTGTTCATAGTGACCATAGTGGGGAATCGCACAACACACCCTTGACTCCTACAGAGGTGAAAAATACCCGGAAAGATATTCCTAATGTTGTGCAATCACCTCAGAACACTACCACATTAGCAAGGGTCACCAACTCGAGTGACACTCCTGACGTGGTTACGCGTAGTGGACGTGTTGTGAAAGTGCCAAGCAGGCTTGATTTGTTACTTCTGAAGGCTTAAGCACATTTTTGTTTTGTTCTTTACATTGATGTTCATGCTTCTTTCAGTCATAGAAGTTATTGTTATTTTCAGTTTTAGCAATAGTTGTTTTATTTTAGTTAACTGATAGTTACGTGCTTTAGCTGACGAGCTATATAACTTTATCTGAACAGTTTTGTTTTAGTTGGTGATAACTAATGGTAGATGCAAAGCTTTTTCTTTGTAAAGAGGGAGGTGTAACGATATTAGACAACGATCATAATAGTCGGTGTATAACTTTTACTATGACACCTTTATGTATTGAGCATGAGCAGTAATAAGATCCGACATTAATACATGTATACGTGCTCCACGCTGTCTGGTATTTTTTGGCCCACACAGGTATATTTACAATTTTGACATCTAACAAGAGGACTTCATACTAATAAGTTAATTGTCATGACCTCTTAAAATTAAATTCTTGTTAAAGGCGACGCGAAAGGTTTCGTCGTCGAGCCCCAGAGCAAAACTGTCAGACAGATCTGGCTCTAACTTTTATTAACACCTAATAAACACTAAGTTGTACATTAATTGAATACACGCGACTCAATTTTTTAAAGGAGCATTGTCATACTCTTTGTGATAGTGATCAATCCCTTCTCCTCAGCACACGCAGAGACTATGTAGCCATTTGTAAACAGGAAAGAACACTCAAAAATGACAAACATGTATCGGAGCCAATGTTTGTTTGCAATCTGGTATGTAACAAGACATACTAAGCTTGAAAAGACAGATGGATTTCCTGTAGAAACATAAGTTTAAAAACGCATTTACTGACTCTTCACTTCATTCTATACTTTTACATTCACCTGACTTAAATCACGAGGCCAAAAGATAAAGAGAGACAGTGTCAAACACAAAAAAATTTAAAAGATTGGGAAAAAGAACCCTGGCTCGTGGCTGGCTTTCTGCTTCGAAGAATGTTAGCGGTAAAGCGTTCTGTTATATTTGAAACAAAAATATTGTAGCAAGAAAATATGAGCTCATTGGACACACAAAGTCATCGCAGCATATTTCCAACACTAAGATTATGAGCACAAGTCAGGCTATAGAAACATTTGCAGAAGTTGTCAACTATCCGGGGATTAGAGCAAAATTAAATACAGTTGCGTTTATAGCTCGAAGAAACCTATCTTTTAATTTGCTTGATCATCTGGTGGAGGCCTTGCATTTTTTTAGCTAATGACTTAAACGCAATCCATGGATTAACTTGTAATATAACTAAAGAAATATATTTGATGAATGAATGCGTGGCTGCTTATTAGTACCAGAAGCTATTGAAGATAAAAAATGCACGCGGAATTTCCATTCTTTGTGATAAAGCTACTGATATAACCATGAAGAAGCTATTCTGTGTTAGTGTCCACTATCTAAATCAAGAATCAGCAGAGCCTATCACTAATTTGTATCGTTTGATTCCTGTTGGAGATGGAATTGCCGATGGTCTTTTTAAGTCTCTTCAAGCCGCTTTTGATGAATATGCTATCGGTTGGAACAAGGTGATTGGCCATGCTTCAGGTGGAGAAAATTTAATATAGGGGAAAAATAAGTCTGTTTTGGCAAGAATGAAAGATGCTGTCCCGGACCTGTTTGTTTTGGAGTGCTTTTGTCACTCTTTTCATTTAGTTGCCAGCCATGCTCGTGAAGTATTGTCAAAGACCTCGGAGCAACTGGTTCCCGACGTTTATAATAACTTCAAAAATTCTCCCAACAATGCGAACCGCGCAGAAGACTCAAACCTTGCCAAACACGCTGGCTACCTTTAGCACAATATGTTACCAGGGTATTGCGTCAGTGGTTTTTTCACTGCAGAAGCTTTTGAAGCAAAATCCCCATCAGCTGAAAGAATATTACAATAGTTGCAGGCTCCTTACAAGCAAGCAATTTTTGAGTTCACCGAATTTGTCGTAGGGGATTTAATAGGGTTGAATCCAATGCTTTAGTCGGAGGCATTCAAATTGCATCGATTCTTGCCTAAAGTAGAACGGGTTGTCAAGATGTTCTCCGAAAATCTCATGACCACAGTGGCACATAATTTGAGCTCAATAGATGTCAATGATGACACAAAGTGGTGTCCAATATATAAAATTTATCCTGTTGTATTGGGCCATGAAACATTGAGTTTAATGAGCCCACAAAGGCGTGAAAGATTTTAACGAGATGTCCGGCTTAGTATAGAGAAGATGTAACCCAAATTTTACTTCGCGTTAATCTTGATGATCCTGTTCTAAAAGTTTTGCAAGACATAGTGCCAATTGCCAAAGTGAATGGTCATGCTTCTCCTGCTGCAGCAGGAGTGTTGGCAAAAACTATCCTTCGTCTGACAGGAGAAACCAGCATTCAGACAATTGATAGACAATGGCGATCAATCTTGATTGATAACACAGTGGAAGCTGGGAAAAAAGACATTTCAGAATTTTGGAAGTCAATGTCCACCACCACAGAATACGAAGAGCTGACAAAGTTTATCCTGCAGATAATGACACTCCCTCAAAGCACTGCTGACGTGGAGAGGACATTCTCTAAAGTAAATAACAATAAAACACGACTTCGAAACAGCCTCCATGTTAAAACCGATGAATCGATTGTGAAGGTGAGTGAACATTTTAAGGAAAACTTTGAAGTAAATAAAAGACTGGTTCACCTTCATGCGTTTGCATGAAGGTGAACCAGAAACGTCAATATGAGAAATACAACAAAGCAGAACGTGATATTGTTGAAGCAACGGAAACTTAAGCTTTCCTTTAAAGATCAAAATTTATCTTTACAATATTAAACTTTAGTTTTGTTTTTGTAGTTCTAATAGATTTTCATAATTTTTTATAGTTTTTTAACACAAAAAAATATTGTTCTAATTTTTTTCATTTAAGTAGGACGTTGTAGGGGATTTTACTCAAATATAAGGATATGTAGGGGAAATTTGAGAAAACTGGCGTGGGGAAAAGTAGGGGGAAATACATGCCTAGTAAGTAAAAATTAGTATTTGTCAGTGGCAGATTGAGAAGAACCTTAAAGCCCAAGAATGTCCCCGAATCGGAGGGTGCAAACTCAAGATGCAGTAGTATTGGCTCTACACAGACCAGAAAAAATAAGTAATGCTGCATGGAAAGAGCTCTGGGTAAGCATCCCATTGCTAACATCTTTGTCTTTCGCAACTTCAAGGCTTATCAAATTACCTGATTAACTCATTCAAATAAGAGATACATACCTGAAAAAATTGCTCTTTTCTTGTTTTGGACCTGATCTATTAGACCGAGAGATATTTTATTGCTTGTTATGGAGGGAAATGTTAACAATTCAATTTTTTTAAATTCTGCTAAAAAGCAGCATGTTTAATGTCGCCCAAAGATTTTTTAACGTCTATTTTAGCTCTCTTTAATAAGGAATATTATCCAATAAAATCAAAATCCAATAAATATTGGATTTTAGCGCAATGTTGACAAACGACGGAAGGCGTATTTGATAATGATGTTGATAATAAGGAAAAAGGAACTTTTAACAAAGATTTAAAAGAGTGAAAAAACATTCTTAAATAAGGAAGAAACATGGATGTATTATATACAAGACAAGCAAGCATTGGCCAGCATTGGCCTAGTGGGTCATTGCTTACTTATTTTGTATGAAATAAGTCTATTTTTATCTATTCCGTATATATATATATATATATATATATATATATATGCTCACTGCGCATGCGTGGATTGAGCACTCTGGCAGGATCCCACAAAAACTCTTTAACCTGTGTTTGCTAAGGCAACATGGCCAGAGAGTTATGTTTCAGAAGCTCTGTGCTGCACTGATGAGCCCACCAAGGGCGAAACAGTACTGTCCGCAGATTGAGTATATATATATATATATATAAAGTGTAATTTTTTTTATTCTTTCCAACTTATTATATCTCTTTTATTACGCTCTGCATTTATGTATCGAGCAGTCTAATACGGTTAACCGAATC
>RDPX01000132.1:2080352-2091350 GCA_003991215.1 Morbakka virulenta | reverse complement strand
AATCGTCGTGGGAAGCTTAGGAGTGGTGACGAAGCGCTTGGAGCGCAGTTTGAAAGAGTTGGGCATCCCTGATGTCTTGGGTGGACTCCAAACATCTACCATCATTGAAAGTACCAACATATTGAGGAAGGTGCTTAACATCTAAAGCTACTGGTCGGTAGCCGGGGTTAAGTTTTCTCGTCCGGCAGGTGAATACCATCTCCCTGTGCGGGCTGTCATGCTGGACATGAACTTTGTTTATTATTATTATTATAGTTATTACCGCTACGCCCCTTTCAAAAGTCTTCAAAAAACAATGATTTCTGTAGGTTTACGATGGTACCCTTTATAAACCGCCGTGCAATATCAAATGTTTGGACAATGCATGCTCAAATACACCAATGAAACAGAAAAACTACAAAACCATAAAACATCTTACTCTTATTATTCAAATGTTTACTTTACTAATGTATCTACAAAGTACCTATAACAAAAATTCCATAAACAATGTCTAACTAATGTCTCCAGAAAATCATCACTGAAAACCAATTGCTTGTTTCTTTTGCTCGACGTTGTGATGCCCAGCAAAGATTTCATAAAGAAGATTATTCTTCATACTAAATTCGGTAGACTACAGACATCACTAGCTACTGCAATTAATTTTAATAAAATGCAATACCCAGTTATTGTATTGCTGTAAAATAAGCGATGTCATAGACAATAGCTTACTATTGTTAATGCAGATCTTTTGTCTGTACCAATTATCTATATCTGATTTGTGTTTTATTGTTAAGTCTTCATGCTATGTCTGAAACTAAGTATGTCTGCAGCCAGAACGTTGAGCTGCTGTGGTCAGAAATCAGTAAACGAGTCATCCAACTACGACTTTACAATTAAATAATGTCGTGGAACAGTAAACAATACCACTGATTATCTGTCTCTCGCTCCTCTAGATATCTTTAAAATCGTTATCATTGAGTAAAGTGGTAACAGCAAGACAAGGGCCAAAAGTACAGTGAATGTGCTGTTGTGCACTGTAGAAAGATTATCTCAGTGATCAGCCTCAATGAGAGTTGTACAGCTGTATGTTGGAAATGACCCCATGTAGCAAGTTGACAAATTCAATTATCAAGGTAGCAATAAAACTGAGAAAGGAATGTGTGATTTGGACATGAGACAAATAGGTATTGCTAAAAATTGTTTTGAAAGATAAGGGAGAATCTTGAAGCATCGCAGGATTTCATTGGCTACAAAGAAGCAGGTATTGGAATCTGTCATCTACTCTGTGGTTATGGTTGGTTGTGAATGCTGGACATCGATATCATTAACGCAAAAGGAATTGGAATCCGTTAAAATATGGTTTCGAAGAATAATGATGAGAATATCATGGGTACCCCATCCATCAAATGAGGCAGTTTTGAAGAAAGCTGGAACAGAAAAGTGCTTGATCAAAAGTACCGTGACAGGCAGTTAACGTTTATTGGACATATTATGTGGAAATGAGAGAGAGAGAGAGAGAGAGAGAGAGAGAGAGAGAGAGAGAGAGAGAGAGAGAGAGAGAGAGAGAGAGAGAGACACACAGAGAGACACAGAGAGAGACATAGAGAGAGAGACAGAGAGAGACAGAGACAGAGGGGGGGGGGAGGGGAGGAGAAGAAAAACAGAGTCCCAAAGGTCTTCAAGAAGCTGACGGAAGCATTCAGCGACCTGTCTTTATTTCTTCTAGTGAAACCAACCAGCTTTCAAATAGAAGATGAATCCAAGGCAACTGAGACATTTTCTCATCAGAGGAAAAAGCACGAGATTCAAAATCATGATATATTAAATCTAAACATAAAGCACTACTTTCCAAAGATTTGGCTACAAGCACTGATCAGAGAACCCCACGAAAACAGGACCAAAACGTAAGTCCAGGATTCCTCGAGATCACGTTTATTGGCCAAACACGTCGAAAAAACTGAGGTGTATACCAGACACACATGGTAATGTATCCTTCAAAAGAGGCCAAACCTTCAGACTGCAGCAGCTATGCAAAGAAATGATTCATCGGAACCTGTAGAGTTGGTCGGCATTGGTTTCGTACACCTTGAGTCGTCTGGTGAGTACGACTGTGTACTGACTGCAGTGGATTATTTAGCGTTCTTTCTGGAAGGTTAGCTCACAAAAAATATCCCCACAGAAAAGGCTGTTATTAAGTGGCTATGTGACGAATATATACCACGGGTTAGTAGCCCTGTCAGGTTTCTACATGATCAGGACAAGGTATTTGAAGATGTGAAAATATTATGTATATATGTGCATCCCCATATAATCCTACATTAAATGGTGGATGTGGAAGCATAAAACAAAACATTATTGCAATACTATGACCACTTGACGAATATTTCGTTGGATTCGTTAGCGAGATCATATTAATCACCTTGAATATGAGTGTAATCCTCTAAAAAGCTCTACCACAGGATTCTCTCCATATTACCTGATGTTTGGGAGACATCCAAGAGTTTCTCGCGACGTTATCCTCAAATTAAAAAAATCAATGAGTCCTCAGAGACATAAGTACTATTTCAAACGGAGAAGGAATGAATCATACAACATTGCATTTAAACCAAGACAAACTGGTGTTAATATCGATGTTTTGTCTGTATCAGTTGTCCCTGTTTAACTTCCTTGTGTTGTTATGCCTCAAGGTTGTAAGCCTATCTGCATCTAATACCAGCTGTCCCTAATTTATGATGCACAGAATACTTAGAAGTGGCTAGCACGTTGGTTGTGAGATTACCCTGTAAAACGTGTGAATTCAAATTTGTATTATTGTATCGGTAATCGAATAGTAAAGTACCAGAAACTGTTACCTAAATTCTAATTCCTCAGCTAGTGAAATTTTAAGGTCCAAGTGAATTACACAAATTAAAATCCAATGCTTTGCAACCATTCCCGTACCAAAAAAAAAGTGGTTATCGAACGTTTAATTAATACTGTCCATATCCATATAATGCCCTTCGAAACACGCTGTTAGCTCGGAAAGGGTGAATGTACAGTCATGTAGTTTCGGTTTTATTGTTCCTCAAATGCAACAACCAGAAATTATTTGGAATATAGAGGCCGTTCTCTTTTTCTTTCACGTTTTAATATTATGTCAACCTGAGGGAAAAAGATATAAAGTTATGTATCTATAAAAAATCGGTTTACTAAAAATAAGCCATATAAACTATGAGTGTAAGTAGTCAAATAAAAAAAAGATTCTTCGTGTTTTGACAAACATTAAGATTTAATATGACTGTTTTGCACAAAAGTAATTAACACTGTACTGATATTTTTACATTTACGTCTCTGAAGGAAGGCTGAAGGATATTTTTACTAAGCATTTAAACATTTTTCTTTTTATTTCTTTATGATGGGTAGCGGGGTGATTATCACCAACAGGAGTAGTAAGGTGTCTCCTTCCCTTCGCTAGCCTGTGGGAGATCTCAGGCAAGGTCGAGTACCCACTTAGCCCCCCGATCAGCGTACGTGAAGTGACGGCAGGCAGGTCATGGATGATCTGTTGAGCAGCCAAATAGTTTGGGAACTGGTCAGTTTTTCAGTGTGTTAGGCAGATGATACTCGAAGAGGACAATAGCTACGGCAACACGCTCAGGACGAGCATTGCCCCTATAGAAGGAAATTGCAACCCACTATAGGTAGATCTTGAAATCATGAAAAGTCTAAATACATGTAATATCGTGAACGGTGTTAAGGGTGTTCAGACCAAGGTGAACACCTCGCCCGGTAGGGACTGTCATGTGCACCAGATGGCGATCGACCGTCAACCAGCTACTGGTCGTAAAAAACCATCAAAAATAAAGCCAAGAAAAATCGCAAAATGGAATGTACAAACACACTACCAAAAAGGAAAACTCGAGAATGTCCTCAAAGAAATGAAACGAATGGATATCAACATACTGGGCCTGTCGGAAGATAGATGGACAGGTCAAGGAAAGATCACCCTAGACGATGGATACCTACTCATATACTCATGCTAGACTCAAACGCTTCCAAATTGGTACTGGGTACGTATGCAGTCACAGACAGTTATTGCCATCAAACGCCAAGCCAGTCATATCAACATTGGTTTGATACAAGTTTACGCACAAACCTCTCAACATAGTGATGATGAAATAGAGGATTTTTGCGATCAAGGCGATCAGGCTATGAGCAGCCTGGGAAAGGATTTTGTCAAGATTATAGGTGGCGACTTCAATGCAATAGTAGGGGACCAACGACATGAAGACATCGTAGGATCGGACGGGCTTGGAAACATAATCCTATGACAACCAACACATGGTTTAAGAATCACAAAAAACGGAAGTGTACAGGGAAAAGACCTGGCAACACGGAAAGGTTTCAGATTGATTATATCCTGGCTCCGAAGCGATTCAGAAATAATGTGCAGATTGTTCCAGTGACCATAACCCTGTGTTGTCCAAATTAAGAATAAAGCTGAAGGTACTGAAAAAAAACAAAACCGTCACGAAACACCAAGTAAATCTTCTACTCAGTGATACAAGTATTAAAGATCAGTTTGTAGTGGCAGTGAAGAACATGCATCAGAAAAGAAAAGAACTATCCAGAGGGAAACAGAGGTGTCGAAATGTGCGGAGATAGTCTTTGATCATGGCAGGATGGTGAAGGGCGAAGGATTGCAAATACGGAAAGAAAGAATGAAAACGATGGACCCGGATGAGAATGTGAGTTACAGATTTCTTGGCGTTGAGCAGGTATACACAATAAAGACCAAGGCAGTATTTGAATGAGTCAGGAAGGAAGTAGCCAAAAGAGTCAAAATGTTGGTGAACACAGAATTAAACGATGGGAACCTGATTGCTGCAATAAATGCGAAAGTGATGCCTGTCGCAGCATATCCAATGAATGTCTGCAAATTCAACAATGGAGAACTCAACCAACTTGATCAGGTGATAAAAAAAGAATTGCGTGCAAAGAATGTGTTGGGACGACAGGCAAGTGACGAGAGACTTGATCTAAAAAGAGAAAATGGTGGAAGTGGACTTAAGTCAATGAAGCATGTGTACAAAGAGACGAGATTGCGTGTAGCGTGCTATATGCTAAAATCCAAGAACCAATGGATAAAGGTAGCCTGCAGAAGGGAACAACTGAAAGAAGAAAATGCCATCATTGGAGACTCCTTGACCACTGTGGAAGAAGTTGGAGTGAGGTTGGCATTTGAAGATGAAAATGTATGGTTGGACAATGAATTAGTCCAGGCAGAATGGAAAACAACATGGCAAAAAGTCAAACAAACGTTGAAGAAAGTTGTAGACAGTTGTAGACAGAAGGCGAGTCGAAAAATACAAGATGAATGAAGAACAAAGCAAGATGTTTCGGGACCAAGAACGAGAATGCCACCTGTGGATTACACAGAATCAACACCCACGCAAGACATCCGCAATAATGGATATATTGGAGCAAATGGTAGAGACGAGGTCATGGAAACTCGAAAGAAGTTTGATGGAAGACGGAAGATGTCAAATGTGTTACGAACAGAATAAAACGGTGGAACACTTAGCTGCAGGTTGCAAGATTTTAGCAAACAGTGAATATCTGCCAAGACACAAACGAGCTTTGATGATATTGGCAGTTGTTTGGGCGAAAGGGTAAAATCTCATTGGGAAGGATGCAGTGTGTTAAAAGGAGAGATGGGAACGAGGAACAGTGTTAGAAAATGAGAAAACCAAACTTGTCTGGGACTTCGAATTCCACCTTCGAAAAACAGCGACTGCGAGGAAAGAATATTTTCTCGAAATGTGGTATGGCTTGCCCATAACAACAGAATCTGGAAAGAAAACTAAAAAAATTGGTAGTTATTTTATACTTGGGCTCATTGTAGCTATTTTACTCAAATAATAATAATAATACAGAAGGAGGGACGTAGGTGATTTATATATCGACCTGGAACTTTCCAGCGTGGAAAAAAATGTCAAGTAATGGAAAGTTTCACAAATGCTGTTGGTCGAATCCCTCACTGTTTTAGTTACACTTGCGAAAACTAGAGTTCATTGTGGTGTCATTATTTTTTTGTTTGGTATAATGAGGCAACTGGTTACAAAACTCTATTTTGGACGTTCTCTTTTAAGAGACCATTTTACCATTGTACAGCAACCAAAAGAATCCTGGCAAATGTGCTGATAATGAGTTAATTATTGAGCTTATTTCTATTATCAAGAATATAAACTTCCTAGAGAAAGGTTTATTTTCTATTTACTCATATTTTGTGGCAAAAAAATATCGATCAAAGTTTTTTTTCAAAACTCAACATTTTAAATGGGCTTCCGGACATGAACGACAACATAATAACTGAAACTATTATTTCATATTTAATATTGATTTTCATGGCATATAAGAGGAGCCGTGGCTTAATGGTTAGTGCAACTGTACAGTAACCAAGAGTTCCGGGTTCGATTCCCCGAGCTGTCGAAGAGAATTTGGAACTTTGCAAAGAAAAAAAAAGCCATTGGTTGGCGTCAGGAAGGGCATACGGCCAAGAAATTCCTCACTGCTAAATCAAAGTCCCTCTGAAGGGCACTGTCTGAGCCCCAATTGCTGGGGGAAAATGACGTTAAAACTAAAAAAATAAATAAAATTTTCATGGCATATATATTCTTATTCATAATTCAAACACTTCTGAAGTTGAAGGGGAAAAAGAAATTCTGGTTTTGCTGACTACATTACTTCGTATTAAATGCTCCAAAGAGACAAACAAACACATTTGAAATTTCTACTTCTTAATTTCTACACACAAAAAATGAGTTGACGATGCAATTAAATTGGGCTAGTGGAATCATCCCTCCTAAATCAAATGCCAGTCTGGAAACAAAATAAATTTACATTAAGGAAACTACTGAAACAAAATCATAGCAACATAAATTAGCTTCAAGACTATATAGCATCATTCAGGCTAAATATAGATATTACCTCATTGCAAAAATCGTCTCTAAAATTTTCAATGTCTGCTCGTAACTTTGATGCTGCCTGTTTCCAAAGTTTTTGCCGCTCTTGCAAATCTTTTTGTCGTCTTTTATTTTCCTGTTGAGCAAAAATTGACAGAGATTAAAGTTGTCCGATCACGCCTGTCATACAGAATTTTCGACTAAAGATTAAACCATTAAGTTAATGAATAACCATCAAAAATATCATAGTCAGTCGGTTAAATACTGTGCCAAAAATGCAAGAGCAAACATTGGAACATTGGTACAAGAGGCACTCTCAGAATTAAAGGCATGTGAAGAAAAAAGATCGGGAAAGATTGCATTGAATCTGCTAAAGACTTTACACGTGCGACTTTTCATTTACTTTGATTAAGTAGAATCTTGATTCAAGAATAACTAAACACACCAAAAGGTGGCCGAATTTGCAATAAGGGACGAACACAAGACACTTGTTTCCCCCTATCAAACTATTAAACTTGGTGTTAGCCTTTCTCTTCCCATCTTCTGTTTTCATAGCTTGGCAGTTAGTTAAACTTACTACCCTAAAATCTTTAAAGAATAGCGAAATCACAGGCCTTTACAGACTGTCAGCACAAAAACATCTGAATGAAAAAGGTCTCCTTAATAACAATGAAAAGAAAGCAAGGACTGAATTAATGAGGCACGAAAGTGTTCTTTGCATCAGAGACGATGTGGAAAGGTTGAAAAACACAACCGAATTCTGTGCACCTTAAAGCAATAAACCAATGGCATAGAATTAATGAGAAAATGACATCCAACTTTTATAAGTTTGTCAGAAAAGCATTAATCATCTCGTTGCCAATCAATACCGATGTAACGCGATTGAAAAAGACTAACACTGGCAAAGGTGCATTACATTTGAAGTGTCTTTTTATTCTTGAAGAAAATGATAAATTTTCATTATTTTTGAAAAAAAGCCAAAAGGACAAACAGAAACAAACAGAAACACTCGTGGACAAACTAAAAAATGAATGGAACTGCCTAATGGTGCTCGTATTATTAATTTATTTGAAGAAATATGGCAACGAATGAAAAGGAAATTCAAAAATCTGATTAGATTTTGGAGTGATTTTAACATATTAGGTCAGGAAGACAATTATTTTTTTGCTTCAGATAAACTGATATGATGTGAATGTTGTATCCTTTCAAATATATGTTTGCGGGCTCCACTTGAGCCTCGGGGAATGGCAACCCTGCCCTGTATAGTCCCCGGGCCACCCTTTGGCAAGGCGTACCACCCGGCTAACCACTCCTCTCTGGACTACGAAGCCTTTTTCCTGTTGCCCCGTCTTGAAGGAGCGGGAACGGTACACCCATGGGCGCATGAACTTCCTAGATGAGGTCACCGGCCAAGGATGGCCAGTCCTTTACACCCACCCATGGATTAAATAGTTCCATTGCCTTATGTATTACTTGCTGCCTTGCAAGATGGTATTGAGTTACCAAAGGCTAGGCCCACCGCCTATACCTATGGTTAGCGTCAGGAAGGGCATCCGACCAGAAAAACCACCTGCCAATTCAAAACTTCGAATGAACGAACAAGTAATTTCCGTACAGATTCGGTCGCAGCCCGCGTAAACAACGAGCGCCTTTACCTTAGGAGACCAGCGAGGTAATGGAAATTATGCGGCTGGCTACAAAAGCAGAAGGAAGCGGGGAGGAAAAAGACTTAGAGGGAAAAGGTAAAAGCGAAAAGCGACGGGAGCAAGGCCAAGAAAAGGAGCTCATGATTGGTACTCTTAATGTTGGTGCAATGACGGGGAGAGGGCACGAAGTTGTGGATTTGATGGAGAGGGGAAAGCTGAAGGTCCTATGTAGGAAACAAAGTGGAAAGGTTCTCTTTGTTTTCTCTCTTCACATCCACTTGTTTTTTCCTTCCTCTCCATTTTTCGTATAAAAATGTCTGACATGTGCAGTCAGCATGCAAGATCTTTCCATCGTTTTTACCTTATTTATTTGGATACAATCTCTGTGTGAAACTAACATTTTCTGGTCACGTTGCAAGAAGTACGGGTAATGGACACGATATATTAGCAGGAACGGAAGAAGAAAATAGAAAAGGAAGACCGAAGACAAGAATAACTAAAAACATTAAAGAGATGACTGGAATGACGATGGCTCAGTTGCTGAATAATTGAAGAGATCGGGAAAAGGGGAGGAGAATTGTTGGGCGTGCCACGGCGCATCATGATAATGATCATTCAGTTTGATGATGATTCTCTTTGTTCATTATATCTTTATAGGATACTTTGTCCCATCTATCACTCTAGCTTTATGCTTCAGTACATGAATAGAATAAAAGCTCCCTGTTTAATGAGTTATTTAAAGGGCCAAGTGACGTATTTTGGTCACGTTCACTGACGATAATCACTGACCTGAAGTAACTCGAGTCCTCGGCAAGAATAATGACTTCCAGCTGAATGGGACTTTGGAAAACTTTGACTAGGCACTTCTCCTTTCATATACCTACGAAAAAAGCGATAGGTTTATATCTATGCCAATACCAGGGGGGGCGGGAACAAAATTTCTCTTGCTATTACATTTATGAAACCTGGGTGGGCATCTACGGCCACCCCTTTTTCCCAGGGTTGAAAAAGTAGAACTATAAAACTTTCAGCTATTTTGTACAGAAACAAAACTAATACCCTCCTGAATTGTTAAAAGAATACAAGAAAATCACTCTTAAGAGTTTAGATTCACTCAAAATGATCTTATATATTACAACAAATATATTCACACTTCTTATAAAAATATTTAATTCCCTTGTGGATCCTCTATATTCTCAGGGGGTTTTTCCCCTAACGTTTTATCTAACAGTTATTCTTACACAACATAAAGTGTAAAGTGCATGAAAACTGAGGGAAAAATTCATGTGTTACATCATTTTAAACAAAACTAGAACAGAACTGTTATATGAAAATCACAATTAAAATACAGCGAATTCAGCTTGAAAGTCACACTTTTCTGTTCTGCAAAAAACTCGAATAAGAAATATAAAAGCTTCAGCCTTGCAACTATTCTTATATTCTTCCTACTTGCCAGTGACTTTGAACCTCAACATTCGACCTTTGTGTTGATTCAAAAGTGGTTTAATTTTGGGGGCTGAAGTTTCATATTCACGGCATTTTATCGCTGGGCCTTTAACCATAAGTGGCAGTAAGCCTCACTGTGTAGCCACCATTGTTATTACTTTCTGAAATGTCATAACAGGGCCAATCTCAAATGTATGATCTCCCATCACAAGACATGGCCCACCAAATTACGTGTTTCTCTCCTCATTTCCACAAGTCCATTAAAAATTCTGGTAAACGCCTTCACTGGAAAACTTCTTAATAGTAACACAAGGGCATGGACGTCCGTCTTGTTTGAAGCGAAGACGATGGCCATGACTCAGCTTTCCTTGACTTTCCAACCGATAAAAAAATTTCGGGTTACCCCAGGCAACTCTACCAGATACAACTTGATTCATACTTAAACCTTTTTGACCTATAATATTTGAGGTATGTACTTTAGCTGACTGCAAAAGTAGATTTAATCCTGTGCTATGAATTGCTGTAGTGTCATAGCACGTTACGTCATTCCTGTGTGCTTCACCAAAGAAAGACATCACAGGTAAGGATACTCATCAATTGTTCTCTTTGTAAGTTGTTATGAAATTGATCCTAGTCATAGCATGCCCAGCGGAACAGAGCAGTGTCATTTAAAGTATCGAACAAACACAATATTGACAGCATGCTTTGACAGATTGGTCGTTCAAATTGAACAAAGTGCAATTGTTTATCACGCATTCAAATATTATGAGATTGGTGTATCATGACAAGGGGAATATCGGGGTAGGAAAATGCTCAAGCTACATCAACTCCTGTTCTTTTGCCGAGAACATTACATTTGAACAGTGTTAAAGTGTTTTTAGAATTAACTACAAATAAAAATATTTTGCCTTTGACTAAACTTTGCTATGACAGTCATGGAAGTCATAGCTCAGCCCACCGCCCACCGCCCCTGGCCAATACAT
>RDPX01000132.1:2041334-2074145 GCA_003991215.1 Morbakka virulenta | reverse complement strand
TACTACTAATACTACTACTATTACTATTAATACTACTTCTACTACTGCTACTACTACTTCTACTACTACTACTACTGTTATTACTACTACTACTGTCACTACTTTTTCTAGTACTACTACTACTACTACTACTACTACTACTACTTTTACTACTACTACTACTACTACTACTACTACTACTACTAGTATTAGTAGTGCTATTACAATAACTACTACTAGTACAACTACTACAATTACTACTACTACTATAAGAATACTAATAACAAATATAATACTTATTACTAGTATTAAGATACCTTTTTATGTAATGTAAATTTTCTGGCTAGGAGTGGCAAGTGCTGTGGTTATGAGTTGTTGTCATTCAACTACAATCGCTTGAGCAATTTGTCTTTCGTCACAGGTCGTGGGGTGGAACTTGCAAGGCTGAACTGATGCTTCCATTTTATTTGGTTATCTATCTTTTGTCTTATTCTTGTGGCTACATTACATAAGCTTGCACCCAACTTGCCTGGGCTGTTGTTGGGCGATGAATGTGGGCTTTTCACCCATCCATCACTAGATGCTGTGTAACCACTTCATAATAATAAACATACTAATTATTGTACAATAGCTAATAATTAAATAATACTAATACACATATTCTAATAAATCACGTTTATAATTTATAGTTGAACAGAATAACAGCATCCCTTGCAAATTTGCTATTTGGGCATCATAACAATAATAGCAGTAGTTACCAATAAGATTTAGTAATCTATCACTTACTAGATTAGTGAAGTAATAGCCCGCTTCTCCAGCCATTAATTTATTCGGATTTGAAAAACGCGTAATGTATTGTATATTTGACTGCAGCAAAGTTGGGTTTGCTTTCAGAACAACGTAGATTAGACAAGGCAGGAAATCATCTGCACTAGCAATAATTTCATTGTTACAAATTTGGAGCATATTAAAGATACATTTGCTACATTGAATAATGCATGATAGTTTGTCTTGTGGTGCTCTTTTGGTGTTAACTTGAATCAAATCTACAAAGTAATAGAAAAAGGTTGGAGTGGGATTACTGTTAGAAAACGTCAGTTACAATGCAAAAGAAAAAGTCCTTTATTTTAGCTTTTGGCACCAATCATCCATTTTCACGCCACATACCATACAACCTATCATCCGTCCACCCATACCGAGCAAGTATCCCAAATAATCACATTCAGTTCTGGCTTCGGGGTAGAAGATAAGGTTCTCCTGTGGATTCTATTTCTAGATTCTATTTTTAGACAAAATGTACACAAAATTTCACACACTTTGCTGACTTAAATGCTTTCATTTAAGAGTACATTTTTCAACTAAATTTGCTTCTTACATCGGTATTATTGGGTATTGCGTTGAAAACAGCTGAAAATCATAAACAACATTTTTTGTTTACAAAGAGGTAAAAAGAGGTTGATCTCAAAAAATTGTAATAGCTAGCAAACCAATGACTCTCCATTCTGCAAACAGATATCTACGCTATATTCGGCTAAAGAAATTCTAATGGTGACTCTACCGAAAATGTGGCAAATGCCAAATCAATGCCAGTTTAACAAGCAAATTCTTTTCTGTTTAACCTAGTTTAAAACATTTTGCAAGACGATTTCTTCCCACTGAATTCCTGGAAAGAACATCGATTAATTAGATGCCCATTTTGGGCACGGCATAATAAATAGAGTTGCACTTGGCTAAGAAATTGGATTGTAAGTAACAAAGTACCTCTAGCTTTTTACTTACATTCTTGTGCTTCTTCGACAAGTGGTTTTACTTCTGCCGTCTCTACATCAATTTCAGCATCCAGCTGTGCTGGCTTGATCCATTGCAAACCTCTAATTTTTTTCTGTATAAACAGATCTCTTTTTTCATCATCTGATAAAGGATGACTGAATACACTGTTATCCAACGAAAAATTAAAACAGCTTTGATGAAGTAGGAAAATCACCTAAACTGTCTTTATCATAAAAACAGCATATTTTCTGCTGTGTATTACTACCAGAAGTCTTTGGAATGCCTGTTTCTTCCACTTTAGCCCCGTTCATGATTTAAAACTAGAAAAAAACCCTACTCAGCTCTTGAAAACAACAACAGGTTGGGGACAAAACGCTGTTAATAAATTGGGGTGCGTCTTATACATTCATATCGAATAAGCTTTTATTTGATTACAATATACAGAGCCAAAATGACCTGCTGTTACCTTTCTGAATTTTTAAGAAATTTAAGTAACGACTCTGGAATATGCACTGCCTTTTTGGTATTTCATCTATTTCAATACAACGGCTATTTCCCCGTAAATTAAAGGTGTTACTACAGTTTCCATTTACGTTCATTTTGATATGTTATTAGACTTCCCTGCATTCCTGCAGCAAAGATCTCATGAGATCGGGAAAAATACTATATGTAAGGAAAGTTCAAGTGCAGCAAATATCACGTTTTGTCAAAAATAAAAGGGGCGAAGAAACGGCTGTGTTATTACGAGAAAAATGTGTACAAACAGACTTTTCAGTCATTTCATGTGATGACACATTCCGTCCACAATCGCTCTTTTTATTTTCCCTAAATTTTACCCTGGTTACATAGGAAGTTCAGCTAAAACAAGTTATTGAAACGTTACCGAATTTCTTGACAGTCTTAAGAATTGCACCATTCACAAAAATTAAGAGAACTATTGAACGTGACCCTTTAAGGAAGCGTGAACAGTCATGTTTTCACAGCATAACTAATGTTTACTCCATATATTATACTTTGAACAACTTCGGTATCGTCTTTTAATGGTTGTATTCTCTTTTCTTTGCTATCAAATTATATTGTATGCTATGCCTTCTTCTGGTATTTGACATTATTTCTACACTAACATTACACTTAAACCAACAGTTTACCATTATTTACATACTATATTTTGGGCAACTCACCACCACCTACAATTTAGAATAAAATTCTGTACGAATATAAATGACACCAAGTGTATTCTCTTTAACAGTCACGTTCACATCAACTTGATCTTCAAATAAAGGAAATGACGTTTTCTTCAACGAAGTACATACGTTTTTTTGGAAGTCTGGATTTCTTGTTTGCATTTGGTTTCGGGCTAATTTATTGATGTCACTGTAAAGTTTGGCATACCGTGGGAAGCGAAGAGGGGGCTTATGTGTAATACCGAATTACATTCTGCCCTAGTGTAGTCACCTAGCACAAAATTGAATGGTTTGTTGTCGTGTTGTAGGCGATGGTCGCAAACCAGGCAACATGGCTGAATAAGAGAATTACTATTTGCTATAACGAATTAAGGGGGTCATTCATTCATGGTTAGAACTTGAGTGACGTTATTCAGCAAGATCGTTTGGTTCACATGTACACATGTATTGGCCAGAAATCACACAAAAAAGTATAATACAAACTTCCCTTGAATCGTGTTATGCTGATGTATTATGCCGCTTATTTCAGACAGTATGAAAACATGAGATAACAAATAAAATGTAGCAGGAAAGGAAGGTGGGCAGTCAATGTTCTAAAATATTCTGATTCTTAGATGCGTGGAAATGGAAAGGAATGGAGAAAAAGAACACGGTAGACATCACAAAGCGGCAACAACAACCAACATGTAGCCCGGCTACATCAGCGACAAAGTTGACCGATAAACAAAAGAAAAAGAGAATGTGATGGCGCGGACAAAAACGCTTACCTATAATAAAACCTGTTTTACGTACGAAAATATTTACTGTAGTTCACCACAGCTAGTTGGACGGTTGGTTTACTCTTAATGTTACCTTTTTTCCCTGAATATAATACGTATTTTCAAGCTTTTAAGTTTAAGAAATGTATAAAAATAAAGCTACTAAATGTATGAAACTATGAAGTAAAAAGAAAAAGTATCTACGCCCAACGGTAAGAAATGGCCTTACACCTAAAACCATTCAAGTCATATAACAAAGAAAAGCACGAAGATATCGAAGAGCTTCACAATCTAGTTTGTACATACATGGAAAAAACATATCCATAGGAAGATTTATTAAAATGAGGAACAAGAAATACTTAAGGATGAAGATGTTGGGACAAATTAGTCACAAAAGATGCAACAAAATAATTTTACCTTTCGCCCTAGCAAATTATCAACATCTAAAAACCGGAGAATATACATTTCTATGGATTTTCCACTTTCGGGTCTACGGCTGCAGTCAACTGACCAATGTACAATTTTATTCTGCTTAATTTTTTCCTAAAAATCTAAAGCTCTTTACATATCTTTATAAAAATTACAAAAAAAACAAAAGTTTAGGTATCATTTATCAAAATTGCTTGGATTTTAACACCATACTGGTGAGGTTTTGATATTTATCACTGGTAAATGCCAATAAATGTTTTGGCAAATGCAGT
The DNA here is from genome assembly GCA_003991215.1 of Morbakka virulenta. Classification (NCBI taxonomy): domain Eukaryota; kingdom Metazoa; phylum Cnidaria; class Cubozoa; order Carybdeida; family Carukiidae; genus Morbakka; species Morbakka virulenta. The sequence goes on along the minus strand of RDPX01000132.1, from coordinate 2,069,753 downwards.
TAGACATACTGAACGCCATCCACTAAAAGATGGCGAAACGCGACAAAATAAATACAGCGAAGATGTTAATTTTCATTTGAAGAGTACAGTTTTTCCAAGATGAAGCCAACTCCATATCCTTCCAGCTTTGAAAACTCTCAAAATTACCTTATGGTCTTTAAAACTATGCTACTGTAAATAAAACCTGTAGTCATATAATAACTTAAATGAAAGACTACCCATAGCACTGACTATTATGAATCGTCCATCTCGAATACTTTTGAAGTGACCCCAAAAAGATTATTTTAACTGACACTAAAACCTTTCTCTAAATATGCAACGTCAAACACAACATTTGATATATATATATATAAATACATAAATAATAAATAACTTGTACTACGTACTATTTGTATATTTGTGTCATAATATATTTCTCAATACCATCGATCATGCCTTCCAGCTTTTCTGCACTTGTGTCTTTGAATGATCCATGGGACTGCAGATCATCTGCTATTTTCTGATTAAATAAACATAGGTATTGTGCAGTACATAAAAAATACATGATTGTTTTTCACAACATCAAATATATTACTAGATATTTTATTAATTAAAAGCCATCATACTCCCCAGTGTGTTTGTTTATTCGTAAATTGGTCACTCATCGGGTAACCTGGGAAAATAACGAAAACTTTGTTTCTCACTGAAATGCGTCGTATCTGCCAAAGAACTCAATTGCAATGTGACAATTTTAAACATTTCGATCGTATTAAAGACAGCTGTGTCTAAACCGAACTCAAGTAATTCAAAGTTTAACCATTTCGAACGAAATTTTCGGTCCTCTGAATATGTAACAAAACTTCAATCCAACTCTATCTTTTGAAACTTTATAATTTGGACTTTTCATAACTCAACATATTCTGTTGCCTTCTTGACCAAAAAAGTCGTTTACTTTGAACCTTTTGCTGGCGCTTAAAAATAAATTTATATTACAAGTGTTTTGCTCTCATGAATATTATCAAAAATGACATTTGACCTTTTAGCTATAATTTGTTATTTCTGTCAGTGTTACAGACATCGTCATTTGTTCTCCCCTGCGGCGTTTCAGTCTAGTAACAAGCCTTCAATTTAAAATATTGAGATACCTCAATGTCGTATTTCATGCGCTATGGCTCAATTGATATTGTCAGATACTGTTTATTCCTACATGCATAACATCTTCTCATTTGTGAAATTAGAAATAAATCAACAAGTAATTGAAACGCTACAATTCCTGGTATACAGGCTGAAATTTTCGTACACGAATACTAGTGCTGCCAAGTGACAAATTCCAATAGACTAGCTTCCTCGAAAATAATAATTCTCAGTTCGTAGCAAAATTAAAGATTATCAGAATTTTCACCATTTCAAATACCTTTTAGGTGTACACCTAAAGATCCTTGAAATTATGGCACTGACTAGGTTACCTCTACCTGTCATGATTACTACACATAATGAAAATGTGGAGATACCTTGGCATATATACATATATATACATATACATATATATACATATACATATATATACCNCAAAGAAAAGCACGAAGATATCGAAGAGCTTCACAATCTAGTTTGTACATACATGGAAAAAACATATCCATAGGAAGATTTATTAAAATGAGGAACAAGAAATACTTAAGGATGAAGATGTTGGGACAAATTAGTCACAAAAGATGCAACAAAATAATTTTACCTTTCGCCCTAGCAAATTATCAACATCTAAAAACCGGAGAATATACATTTCTATGGATTTTCCACTTTCGGGTCTACGGCTGCAGTCAACTGACCAATGTACAATTTTATTCTGCTTAATTTTTTCCTAAAAATCTAAAGCTCTTTACATATCTTTATAAAAATTACAAAAAAAACAAAAGTTTAGGTATCATTTATCAAAATTGCTTGGATTTTAACACCATACTGGTGAGGTTTTGATATTTATCACTGGTAAATGCCAATAAATGTTTTGGCAAATGCAGTTAGACATACTGAACGCCATCCACTAAAAGATGGCGAAACGCGACAAAATAAATACAGCGAGGATTTTAATTTTCATTTGAAGAGTACAGTTTTTCCAAGATGAAGCCAACTCCATAACCTTCCAGCTTTGAAAACTCTCAAAATTACCTTATGGTCTTTAAAACTATGCTACTGTAAATAAAACCTGTAGTCATATAATAACTTAAATGAAAGACTACCCATAGCACTGACTATTATGAATCGTCCATCTCGAATACTTTTGAAGTGACCCCAAAAAGATTATTTTAACTGACACTAAAACCTTTCTCTAAATATGCAACGTCAAACACAACATTTGATATATATATATATAAATACATAAATAATAAATAACTTGTACTACGTACTATTTGTATATTTGTGTCATAATATATTTCTCAATACCATCGATCATGCCTTCCAGCTTTTCTGCACTTGTGTCTTTGAATGATCCATGGGACTGCAGATCATCTGCTATTTTCTGATTAAATAAACATAGGTATTGTGCAGTACATAAAAAATACATGATTGTTTTTCACAACATCAAATATATTACTAGATATTTTATTAATTAAAAGCCATCATACTCCCCAGTGTGTTTGTTTATTCGTAAATTGGTCACTCATCGGGTAACCTGGGAAAATAACGAAAACTTTGTTTCTCACTGAAATGCGTCGTATCTGCCAAAGAACTCAATTGCAATGTGACAATTTTAAACATTTCGATCGTATTAAAGACAGCTGTGTCTAAACCGAACTCAAGTAATTCAAAGTTTAACCATTTCGAACGAAATTTTCGGTCCTCTGAATATGTAACAAAACTTCAATCCAACTCTATCTTTTGAAACTTTATAATTTGGACTTTTCATAACTCAACATATTCTGTTGCCTTCTTGACCAAAAAAGTCGTTTACTTTGAACCTTTTGCTGGCGCTTAAAAATAAATTTATATTACAAGTGTTTTGCTCTCATGAATATTATCAAAAATGACATTTGACCTTTTAGCTATAATTTGTTATTTCTGTCAGTGTTACAGACATCGTCATTTGTTCTCCCCTGCGGCGTTTCAGTCTAGTAACAAGCCTTCAATTTAAAATATTGAGATACCTCAATGTCGTATTTCATGCGCTATGGCTCAATTGATATTGTCAGATACTGTTTATTCCTACATGCAAAACATCTTCTCATTTGTGAAATTAGAAATAAATCAACAAGTAATTGAAACGCTACAATTCCTGGTATACAGGCTGAAATTTTCGCAAGTGACAAATTCCAATAGACTAGCTTCCTCGAAAATAATAATTCTCAGTTCGTAGCAAAATTAAATATTTTCAGAATTTTCACCATTTCAAATACCTTTTAGGTGTACACCTAAAGATCCTTGAAATTATGGCACTGACTAGGTTACCTCTACCTGTCATGATTACTACATATAATGAAAATGTGAAGATACCTTGGCATATATACATATATATATATATATACATATATATATACATATATATATACATATATATATACATATATATACATATATATATATACATATATATATATACATAAATATATACATTTATATATATACATATATATATATATATAATGCTCACTGCGCATGCGGAGTTTGAGTACTCTGATGGGATCCCACAGTAACTCTTCAAGCTGTGTTTGCTCCGGCAACATGGCCAGAGAGTTATTTCTCAGAAGCTCTGTGCTGCACTGATGAGCCCATAAATGGCGAAACAGTACTGTCTGCAGATTGAGTATATATATATATATATATATATATATATATATATATATATTTATAAGAGGAGAACCTTCTGATGAAGAGAAAAAGATGGGAAGATGATTGTGAAGCTAAAAAATGAGAAACCAATATTCTTAGCAAATAAAACAGAGGTAGGAAAGAGCAGTCGCAATTTTAGAACAAATAATTCAATTGTGTAAAAGCGACAGGAAAATGTAACAAATGGTGAAGATAAACTTACAAACACAGAAAAAAATTCCGTATAAAAGAAGCAAAGGACAACAACCAATCTCTTTAAAAAGCTCTAAAAGGCCGACCACATTATTTGGAAAGGTATTTTATTACAACACCACATTAATTAGTATGTAATATATCAAATAACCACATAATTTAGTAAGGAATATTATCAAAAGACCACAATCATTGAAAAAAACTTTTTTTCTCTTTTTTGTTTCGAACTACTCTGTGGCTCAAATAATATGCATATTGGCTGTAAAAGAAAAATTTCGGTGATAAGTGATGCAAAATTACGGGCATTTAGGAAAGGCAATGATTTGCGAGCTAAATTCCGTCGCTAAAATGTTAAGAAGTTGGGGAAAACCGATGATAAATAAAAAATGGTTCTCCTGTCATCATTACGGTATTATCTTTAACAATTACAGCTACTTTCAAAATCAAGGTCCCCCAAATTATCCCCAAATTAACTACTTGAAAAAATCATATGATACGGGTAGTAATAAAATTCAGATGATCATCATATTCAAAAAAATATATATTAGGAACAATAAGATGGCTTTTTAGTGGTTACAATTGCTATGCTATCGACAATTAAACATTGATGTTGATACATGTACTATGTGCCCTGCTTACCACTCCAGTGGTATGCTTCTTTTTTCATCTTTGCATTAACTGGGGGCAGTAAAATATGAACCCTGCTGGATCAAGTTTTTACAGCATATGAACAAATTGAATAAAAACATGCACAGAAAACATATACACTTTTCTCTTACAACATAAAAATCCTGAACAAGTTCACTCTGTTCTTCTACTGACAGCGTGGGACTGTTAATTATCTTCAAGACAAATCTAGAAGAAAGTAATATAAAAAAACAAATTAGAAGTAGAAATGAACTAGGAAATAAATATCCACGCCAACTGGGATGGAACGCGTTCTTGCGAGAAGCATGCATTATTTTATGAATTTTATATACCACAACCACAAGACAATGGAAATTCTCTTGAAAATGCTTTCACACCATTTTTGGATAGGATTCGTAGTTCGTAGTATCATGCTGCGTCCTATCTCATTTCTTGGACCTAGTTTCTATGCTACCACGTTCTTGTCGTTGGCACCTTTTGCTACTTTTGCATTAAAATCTGCTTGTAAGATAGTATTGTGAGATGAGTTACATTGCGTTAAAGTTGTTTCCATTTCATTGTAAAGCTTATCTAGTTCTTCGTCGGTACTCTCAGAGGTTGATGCATATTCATGAATGATGTTAACTTTAAGTGACTTGCCATCTNATCATATTCAAAAAAATATATATTAGGAACAATAAGATGGCTTTTTAGTGGTTACAATTGCTATGCTATCGACAATTAAACATTGATGTTGATACATGTACTATGTGCCCTGCTTACCACTCCAGTGGTATGCTTCTTTTTTCATCTTTGCATTAGCTGGGGGCAGTAAAATATGAACCTTGCTGGATCAAGTTTTTACAGCATATAAAAAAATTGAATAAAAACATGCACAGAAAACATTTACACTTTTCTCTTACAACATAAAAATCCTGAACAAGTTCACTCTGTTCTTCTACTGACAGCGTGGGACTGTTAATTATCTTCAAGACAAATCTAGAAGAAAGTAATATAAAAAAACAAATTAGAAGTAGAAATGAAATAGGAAATAAATATCCACGCCAACTGGGATGGAACGTGTTCTTGCGAGAAGCATGCATTGTTTTGGCTCTTGGAATCTATGTTTTACGAATTTTATATACCACAACCACAAGACAATGGAAATTCTCTTGAAAATGCTTTCACACCATTTTTGGATAGGATTCGTAGTTCGTAGTATCATGCTGCGTCCTATCTCATTTCTTGGACCTAGTTTCTATGCTACCACGTTCTTCTCGTTGGCACCTTTTGCTACTTTTGCATTAAAATCTGCTTGTAAGACAGTATTGCGAGATGAGTTACATTGCGTTAAAGTTGTTTCCATTTCATTGTAAAGCTTATCTAGTTCTTCGTCGGTACTCTCAGAGGTTGATGCATATTCATGAATGATGTTAACTTTAAGTGACTTGCCATCTAGGTTTCTTATATAAATTCTGACAGTACTGACGATGAAAATGTCAAAAACCCTTTTAGTGATTTCACATGTTCTAATATGCATGGTCTAATATAAATTCCCCCCCCCCCTCTTTTTTTTTATGCTCTTGTCCTCCAAAATAAATGACAGTGTATTTATGTGAAGAAATTTTACCAGTACCTGTCCATCTTACTTCAGATATGTCAAGTATAACAACCTCTTGCCTTTCTATCCCTTTCTTGATATTATCTAATTTCCCGGACTGATTTAAAGTTCTAACATTCCATGTAGCAAGTTTTACAGGTTTTATTTACCTCATATTTACGATTACCAGCAGTCGCTTCATGAAGGTTGAGGCCCACTTGCGTATCATGATAACCTCTACCTGACGAAGTTTCTCGAATCGAGTCCCTATTAATGTCATTCACTTTGGTTAGTTTAAGACTCTGTTATATGATCATTCTTGGGAAGTACAGCAGTGGTTTCTCGTTGCCTTCTGCGGGTTTGATCTTACAGTTTACTCTGTTAGCCTTTGATGATCCAACATCTCTCTGCAAAACATCAGGGAGTTTTTGGATGCCGCTGACTCACTCCATTTCATCCGCCCTTTGTCATGTCTCCTTTTTGGTCCTGCAGAGCTCCACTACTCTTCTCATTTAGATGGAGTATCAGTTTAGTCACCGCCAACTCGACCATATACAGGTAGCAGAAGATTAGCCACTTGACCTAACACCTGAAGTTATGATAAAAATATACTTAAACAAATTCCGATTGAATATTAAAAGGTCATTGTCTGGGCAGATCTTAAGCGGAGAGTAATGCCTGCGTTGAAGACGTTTTCCTTCAGGAAAATATATTTGATATTTAGTTTATTTCTCTACTAACCTTATAGAATAATACCTGCACTATAAAATGTCACTCATTTACAAATATATCTATATATTTCAAAAGCAAAGGAATTAAACAAATTTACTATGCAAATGATCATAAATATCGTGCAATCCTAACTCTTGCATCGGTAAAGTGGGAAACCTACTTCTTGCCATCTTTCTTTCACAAAAGGTTTTCGTGTTCAGCTGTGTATTGCAGTCAATGGATATTTTTGCGGAAAAGACACAACTGATCCTAGCCTAGATGACTTCAGCAGGCACAGAGAAAATATTTATACTGATAGATCAAGCCAATTGTATTAGGTGGAACATTAAACTACCTCATAACAATGTGTTAAATAAGACCTCTGTATCTAGGCAGAACGTCTGTCCAATCACTCTGGTTGAGTAGTCCTCAAATACATTTGTGAGCCTCCAAAGGGCAGAGGTATATTCAAAACAACATGTTAATCAAGGTTTAAATCAAATTGTTTCCACAAAATGGTGGTAAAACAATCTATATATCAATATCAGAGGTAAGGATAACGTCTTAACTTAACAAGTAATTTTCTGACTGATCTAAAAAATAAGATTTTACATGAATTTTTCATACCTTTTACATTTGTCTACTATTACACTTGCTGCTGGATTTCTCAATGTTTTCAAAAACTCATCAAAATCTCTTGAGGCTTTCGCAATCTCAAATTTCCGTACTAAAATCAAGAAACACCCAAAAATGGGCATTAAGACGAGAGGGCAGCTCTGGTGTATCCACTTAAACAGTGTTAAAAATAACAGAATGCTAAAAAAAATAAAATTTTCTTTCGATGCAGTGAAAATGTGCCACCAACACCCCAATAAATAGGTCACCATTGTGCTTTGCTGACGAAAATACTGAGCTAAAAAGCGTCAGCAAACAAATTGTTGTCGGCAATTTTTTAAATTAGCTATTCTTCATATAAATTAATATATTGGGAGTAAACATTGCGAGTTAAATTACGGGATCTGATCTCCAAAATTTCTAGATTAAAGATTTCAAAGTAATAGGCTGAGTAATATCACCCTTTCATTTAAGAGGAGGAGTGGCAATCCACACTTAACTTTCACAACTTCCGCTTTGTAAACAAAAAGAGTCTGTATATAGTTTTCAATTGTTTTAAAAAGCGAATCACAAAATGTGTAGGAATATAATAAGTGTATTCTTGACTCAGAGGAAGCCATAGATGTAAGAGCTTTATCATGTCATGAGTCGTAAGCTTTTTCCGAGCTATGTTTCGAGAGAAATTTGTGCCAACAGATACGTTTCGAGAGAAATTTCTTCCATCGTCAGGCTCTCGTCACAGCCTGACGATGGAAGAAATTTCTCTCGAAACGTAGCTCAAAATATTATCATAATTTGGAAGGGTGTGGCGCATGTCCTGTATACATGGGCATTGAATAACCTGTACGTGCAACACAATAAGCAATGCATAAAACTAAAAATACAATATAATTAATATAATATACTATTATCTGGCATAAAACATACAAAAAATTGCATATTGCTATTGTTATTATTACCAGACACAAAAAATATAGTTCAAAAAATTTGCGCATCTGTGCCATTTTCAGCCGATACAAAAATTGCTTTTTAGGGCTATAATTACTAATTACAAAAAAATGAAAAAAATTACAAAAAAGTGTTATTTTTACCACGTACAAAAATATACCCGAATATTTGCCTATTCGTGTAATTATGATTTATGAGCAGGTATAAAAAATATCAAAAACCTTTATTATCACTTACATGACGCCGCAGCTGTTACTTTGGATCCAGCTCCTAAGTCGGTAACATCATGTTTTCCTCTGTCCTTTTTAAAAAATTTTTTAACACTCTCCCTAAAACATAAGTCATTATTAATCATTTGATCAGATATATTACTCATGGCATACAGCTTACTAAAAGATAAACACACAGATAAAACAACACATTATCATACATGAAGGTCGTGGTTCGAACCCCATCTAAGTCCCTCGAAGTACAAGGATCAATATGTCCCTCCGTTAAAAGTGGCATATTACTGAGTGTGTACATCTCGGAAATAGAGTTAAAAGAAGAAAGAAAGAAATTTAAAGGAATAAAAAGAACAAAGAAAAAAAAGGCAAATAAAAAAGTAACCTCCTTCGCTAATGTGGCTTCAAAGCCTTGCAGAAGGCGGAAGCGCTAAAAAATGAGGAACTTGTTTGACAAGGCGTCTATTTTTTAATTTTACCAATATGCCGATGGCAAGCACTGCAATCGAAATAAAGTAAAAATAACTTTCTAACCTCACAATAAACATTATTCACCATTTTACATGTATTTTGCTAATTTTTCTACAAAAAAGGAGACAAGTTGATTCAACTGCATATTTCATTACAACTCTTATTGCAACTGAAGCCTAAATTGTGTACTGTCTCTGGCTGTAACAAAAAACTTCATGATGAAAACCAGTTGTTCTTATACTCAGAAAGATTAGAAAATATAAGTACTGCGTTACAGTATACAAATGTAATGTATAAATTTATACATACATAAATATATATATATACATAAATATACATATATACATACATATATAATATATGCATACATACATACATACAAATATACATACATACAAACATACATACAAATATACATACATACAAACATACATACAAATATACATACATACAAACATACATACAAATATACATACATACAAACATACATACATACATACATACATACATACATACATACATACATACATACATACATACATACATACATACATACAAACATACATACAAATATACATACATACAAACATACATACAAATATACATACATACAAACATACATACAAATATACATACATACAAACATACATACATACAAATATACATACATACATACATACATACATACATACATACATACATACATACATACATACATATATACAAACACAGAAGACGATTGCTCCATCTTGACTGATGATTGCCGTATGATATGACTTCAGCTGTTGTCAGTAAAATTTCTGTCTTTCCTTGCATTATCTCGAAGGTGACTTTGGCGACCAGCTTCTGGTCTGCAATGTTTGAAACATAAGTGACAGTCGAAAAAATTAGCTTCCACTGGGTTGATGATATCACTTTGTGAAATTTGGTGTCTGTGTACAACCATGTGTCTTTTGAGACCTGGCGCTGATTTGCAAACCTTGCCACACATTACACATGACAGATTGTGTGGGCTTGGAGGGAGATTAAAAAGTGGCCTTGATCTGACATTGGACTTCACATGATTGACAAAGCCAGCTTTTGATAGAAGAATACGATCACATTTGTCACACTTCCAGCTCTTTGTGCCTTCATCAATTTGTTCTGCCAGCCTTTGCGCAATCTACGCTTTAACCGTTCATGTTACAGGCGACCATTTTCAAACAATGCACAACCTGTCTTCACGTGCCTTCTCCAAGTCGCTCTTCCCAAGGCTAGCCTTTTCCAGTTTTTAAGGTCTATTGCTAGTCTCTTTAGGTTTTCTTTGATACAGTCTTTGTACCTTCTGGGTTTGTGCTGTGGTCGCTTTCCAGTCTGGAAAAGCCCATAAAACAGTTGCTTTGGGAGTCTATCGTCCTCTATACGAACCATATGGCCTGCCCAGCGCATATGATTGGCGATGATAATTGACTCGATACTTGTGTATCCTACTCTGACAAGGACTTCACTATCAGGTGTTTGGCTTTGCCACTTTATATTGAGTAAGCGTCTCAAACATTTCTGATGAAAGTGTTCAAGTAGTCTGAGATGAGACATAAGCCTTGTACACGCAGAGCTTGGTTTTGAAGGTGATGCCTCGATCTGTCCAAACTCGTTTTTCAAGCATTCCAAAGGCAACAGAGGCTTTCTGTATCCTTTGGTGTATTTCTGCATCAAGGAAACCAACTCTTGACAGGGTGCTACCAAGATACACAAAGGTGTCTACCACACGTAATGAACTGCCATAGATATGGATATCTGGTAAATATATGGTTTACCAGGTGCTGGTGTGTACAGGACTTTTGTCTTCTTCAGACTAATTTTAAGACCAAACACAGTGCATGAGGCGGAAAAACGATTCATAATGAGTTGCATGTTTTCAGCAGAACAAGCAAGAAAGTCAACGTCATCGGCATATAGACGTTCTCTCATTAGACTATGACAGACTTTTGACTTAAAGTTAAACCTTCTCAGATTGAAAACACTTCCAGTAGAATCTTCTTTGGTTTTTTGATAATGTCCCTGTTGTCTCATGACTTTAGAGGAACCATGCAAGATTTTGGAGGGACAAATACTTCACATAATAGACCATAACACAGCTTCATGTCCTTAGAGTCATATACTCTTTGAATTTCTGCAAAAATCTGTTACCACCTTTCATTCTTCATTCTTCTAAGTTCGTATTACAACTGCTTTGTGTTCTTTGAAGGCCGTTTCTATTTCAGAATGAACTAAGTTGGTATCTTTAAGGATCATGTCATGCATCTTTCTTTTACTTTCTAGTAGCTACTTGACTTTCTGGTCATTGTCATCAAAGCAGTACACTTGGTTCTTAAATTTCTCCCACGTTCCATCAAATTCAATCTCATCAAATTTGTCTTTCAATGTTTTGCACACATCCAGGTCTTTCACTTTGGCAACGTCGATGCGCTTTGAAAGTTTCACCCCATTTATCCGAACTTTTTTACGGATATACTGTTTAAACTTCCCGCGAACCATTTTATGATCAGTGTCACATTCCACACTCCTCATCACACGCACATTACACACATCACAACGGTCACACCTCCTGGTGACAATAAAGTCAATCATATGGCCATGTTTTGATCTCGGGTGAGTCCACGTAGCCCTGTGCCTAACTTTCTGTTGAAAAGGTGTATTGCCTATGACCAAATTGACCTCGGAACAGAAATGAAGTAGCTTCAAGCCATTTGAATTCATTTTTTCAATGCCATGGCGACCAAGGGCATCCCAAGTTTCAAAATCACTACCGACTCGAGCATTGAAACCACCCAGAATAACAAAACTAAACGGAAATATGGTATCAGTGGAAGTCAATACAGGAGCTTTCCTATCTGTGATAATCGAGCCATGCTTTCATTATATATACTCTGAGAACAGAGTGTCCTTAGAGTTCACAAGTTCCAAATTTGTAATCTATTCTGATAATGTGTTTCAACCATTGGGAAATTTAGGCTTAGTGTCGGTTATTGGGGGCAACTGATAAATGATTCTGTGTTGATATTTTCTGGAAAACTATCGAGTTTGATAAGAAGGAATTGGTCGTAGAATATCAAATTGAACTGGCACAATATATTTTTTATGCAGGTGGTTGTCCCATTAAAGTGTTGTCAGTGAAATATACAGATATTTTAAAGAAAGAGTAAGGTATGATAAATTATCTAGCTTAAAGAATCCTGTTAAATATGCCCCACAAAAGTGCCCTATATACCTCAAACTAACTTGGATACATCTACATTTCCAATTAATTCGAAAATCAAATTATCAGGGTGATTTCAAAATGTTATCGTACTACTGCACCAAAAATAATTTTTACATTCCGAAAAATTATTCCATTAATTACAACGTATGTCTTCCTGCCACAAATTTTAGTATGCTTGTTTATGAGGTTTTTTTCTATTATCAAAACCGACGATTCTGTACGCTTCTGCTGGGACTCAAAGCTAACAGTTAATAAGGCAGTTAAGTTGAATAACTATCCAATACAAAAAGCAGAAGACATTGATGAGTTTTTACTCGAATGGTAGGAGCTCAAAAAATTGAAATTGTTACAAGCATATCACTCAGTGGAAGTCGATACAGGAGATAATGAAATCGTAATTACAGTAGATAAGGAAATCAAGCAATACACTTGTGTAACCTAAAATGACACTAGTATCCACTCTATCTTTTAAAGAAGAACTAGTGAGCAGTTTTCTGTTCCCCTGTTCTTCTTTCCAAACCCTTATTCAAATAATTTATTCAAATAATTTATTCAAATAATATATTCAAATACTATATTCAAATAATATATTCAAATAATATATTCAAATAATTTATTCAAATAATTTATTCAAATAATATATTCAAATAATTTATTCACATAATATATTCAAATAATTTATTCAAATAATTTATTCAAATAATTTACCCCCAAAATTTATTATTATTAGGCATAACTTTTCAAAGAATACCAGTAATTGTTAGGAAAGTGATTACTTTTTGGATTGTTGCTTCTGTTTCTTTTTTTCTTCAAATTTGTCAAATTTTAGTTGTCCAACTTCAACTCCTTGAACCTCCTCTGAAAAGATTAAAATAAAATTATAAAATATTAATGTTAGCAAAGAACTAGCATTGTATGCAGACTTTTTACGGTACCATAGAATTTTTGCCTTATAGAGATATCTTAAAATATATACAGATTAATTATGAGCTTTGTGTCTTATTAGTAAAAATCGAAGGTAATGTAATAGTGTACACGAGAGAAATATCCCACGTGCCCTATTTAAGCCTTCACCTTGTCTTATGGTGTTCAGCCTTATCAAAGGCAGAATCAATTTCTGTACAAGTGGTTTCATTATACTGAAGAACTCTTCAATGGTTTTGCTTGCCATGTTTTTAGCTCAGGGTCAGAATTTCTTCTCCTCTATTAAATAGTGCTTCATTGATGTAGTTCCATTACTTATATGATATTTGTACTTCGGGTTAAGTGAAACTACTCTTTTTATGCTACATGTGTTATGTCTTCTAAAACATTATGTCACCTCATGAAAAAAAGGAAGAAACAAGAAATAAAAAGAGAAAATAAATAGTAAGAAAGTAAAAACCATAGACACTGGCTACATGGGGGCTTTTGGGGATGGAGCTCCCTCTGAGAAAATTATAAGGGAGGCTCAGCCCCCCCCCCTAGCAGCTTTTCAATGCAAAACACCTTTGTGGGAAAATCTATGACAGATTAAAAAAACATTTTCACCCAGCATGTATGCTACCACAGTTTTCATAATGCAGAAGAATAATTCTAGAGTGTTTCAATGGCTTTTTAGAATATATGTATATACATTCCATATGTATATAAATATATATATCATCCAAAAGACATATGTATTCTTTTGATTTCTTTTCATTTTATGTCAAAAATTAGGTTATTCTTTGACTTAAATCTTACTCTTTATTGCAATATTGCAACTTACTCTTCGTAATACAAGAAAGTCTTGTACTATTACTATATGTCTGTTCTGTTTGTCTACATATTTGTTTTGAAACAAAATAGTTTTCTGGCAACATTATACATCTCTGTTGAGCAATGTTCATAAGTCGAATTTTAATACTTTCGGTACTAGCAATGACCATTGAAGAATCGACACTCATCATATGGCATTCATTGTTATGGAAAAGGGCAGCAGAAACCCTATAAAAACAGCTTGTCTGTCTGAATTTGAAATGTTCAAACTGCCCTATTCCTCTAAATACAATGTAAGGCACAAATGAAAACGACAGAAGGAAAGGGTCATTATTCAATTATATGCATCATCTTATGACACTCAAACAAATATTTATTGATAATCTTCACACAAGACCTGTGATTCAAATGATTCAAAAATGAAACAACAATCGCCATCTTTGCCATTTAAGCAAGTTGATCAAGCACTTGATCCAGCTTAAATATGGATAAACTTCTGAAGTTTATCCAAAAAGACAATATGGCAGAGGATCGAGTGCATGAAATCTCCCAGTATTAATCAGAATTTGAAACTCTTAAACAAGATTTAAACACTTATCTTCCACATGATATTATATCAAAGAACCATAAAGGATTAAAAAACCAATAGAGAAGACAGGAAGAAAGGATGTAGGAAAAAAGCAAAATGGCAGAAAATTTCATTTAACATGGCTAGATAAGCATCCATAGCTTTCATATGAAAATATAAATGATAAAGTTCTTTGTGCTTCTTGCAAATCAGCAATAAGTCAAGGAATCGCAATTCCCACTATGTGCAGGCAAGTTGATTTGTGCAAACATTTTATGTAAAATGTTTTTTCTGATTGGATGAAATCCATGCAAAAGTTTCAGTGGCATAAACAACCTGAGCTCCTAAGAGCCTCTGTGGCAGTGTTCCACTGTGATGATGTTAATGCAATAGTTTAATAAATGATCACAAGTGGAAGGAAAGAACAAATGAAAACAACAATAAGTGCACAGTGCAAAATTTTCACAAGTATCCACAAGGTAGGCTGCCATGGATTGGCTTTTTGGGGAAGTCTGACAAAGATTCAAATACAACATACTTGTTCAAAGAGAGAAAGATTTCTGCCCAAAATTAATTGCAAATATGCTAGTTCTATTTGCCAGTTTGTATATTCAAGTAATTCACAGTTATTCACACATTTTGTGGAAAGAAGCAATTCCTGTTGTATCTTGAATACCCTTGTCAAAAACCTACCTCTCCAAAGGTATTAAATCATTAAGTGCAAAAGAATCATTACATGATTTTTATGAGTGTGGGCAATTGACAAGCCATTAAACAAATAACTTTAGCTTTAAAAAAGTTCCAATTCAGAGGGTAACTTAATTAACAAGACGTTTTTTCACACCAACATTCTATTTCAAAAGTGTATGGTGCTTTATCTATTAGAGTCCAGAGAGCCAGTAACGGTATTATAAAAAATTGACACATACATAAAACTTTTTTAAAATTTCTATAAATCTATATGTATAGATATATACCTATATAATACATATATATTATAGTTAAAAACCATATAAAGCATAGACCCATCAAATGTATGGAACTTTTAAACAAAAGACAGGGGAAAACATGAAGCCATGAGAGAAATTGATCTACATTATGCATTATACTTGTTCTTTTTAGGCAGATAAAAACCTACACTAAGGAATCAATTTGCAGATGACTAAATAAATGCAATGGTTGATTCAGGAAGCATATCCACTTTCATTATTAAATCCACAGCAGCTCCATTGAATGTGTATATTATTCCTGAAAAGAGTATTGTCTCTTCAGCAGTCTCCATTCAATTGGGAAGAAGTGGCTTAAATTACCTTGTACGATGTCATTCATACAATAAAAATAGATGTGATCAAACTTATTATAGCTGTTATTAGTAGGAAAGACATCCTTAAACAATTTGATAAAGTAACTCATAATTTTAATGATCTGGGTGATGAACTTGCAACAGGAGGGAAAACATTGACATAGATCCTCCACCCAATTTTACCCATTGACCAGAAAATTTGAAAACAGTTGCAACTACTCTCCAGCCTATTATATGTTGGAGGGTATCATTGTGCTTATAGTATAGAGAGCTCAGTCTCTAGTTACTTCTAATAAAAATCACAAAAAGAAAATGGTTTAAATACTTTAAGACTATTAAATTATTCACTGAATTAGATGTTTACCTCATCCAAAATATTAATAATGATACACAATATTATTATTTTATCCAGGCCTGATATTAATCTTTTTGCATGAGTGAGGCCTGGCAGTACCCCTGAGATTGGAGGTGCTCTTCCATGCTTGGCAGTTTTGCGGGTTGATACAACTATCGCTACCACAAGTTATTGATGACCACTAATAATCATTATCATTATTATCAATAGTTCTTAATAAGTACTATTGATAGTCTTGTATTATTTTCTCATTTTGCACAGGCTGTTCTTTTTGCCGAATAATATCTCTTGGGCTAGCCACAACTAGCAGCCAATGGCCAAGAGGTTTCTTTCACCTTACATCTCCAATACTTTTCGAAGTATCCTGGCTGTTCCCAACAAGGCTGTTTTTTGTACCACCCCAACACCTACTTCAATATCTAGTTTTTCCATCCATCCATTGAAATCTTTGCTTACGCATCCCATAGCACCTATTACCACTGGTACAACTAGCGCTTTTCTCAACGACCAGAGTCTTATCAATTCCCTCTTTAGGTTTTGGTATTTTTCAACTTTTTCATTTTCTTTGTCATGCACCCTATTATCTCCTGGAACCGCAACATCAATGATTATGCATGACTTCGTCTTTTTCTCTACCAATACCAAATCAGGTCTCCTAGCCTCAATTACGTTGTCGCACTGGATATTCATGTCCCACAATAATTTCACTTTATCGTTTTCTACTACTCCCTCTGGGCAATGTTCGTACCATTTTTCCTTCTTGTCAAGTCCATACTTTTCGCACAACTTCCAATGAATTAGCTTAGCAATATTGTCATGCCTTCTTTTGTACTCCCGCTGGGCTAGTTTTTTACACTCGCATATTAGATGTTGTACGGTCTCCCCCTTTTCCAAGCACATCCTACAAAGTGGATTTTCACTAGTTTTGTCGATCTTGTGCTTGACATAGTTTGTTCTTAACGCTTGTTCTTGGGCAGCGAATATTAGTGCCTCTGTTTGCACCTTTAGATCACTTTGCACAACCCATTTCCAAGATAATACTTTATCTATTTTATCATTCATTTCACGGTCGAACTGCCCATACATTCTTTTATCGTGCCATTTCATTTTGGCCTTGTTTTGGTTACTCCTTTTAAATTCTTCCTTCCCCATCAGGTTTCCAATCTCAATGATGCCAACTTTCTTTACATCTTTTAGAAGCTCTTCTTTTGAAACCCGCACATACAATCCCAAATTGTTCTCCTCACTTCGCACACAATTTTCAATGCTAATCAAACCTCTTCCACCATCTCTTCGTTTCACATACAGTCGATCAACATCACTTTTTGGATGGAAAGCACTGTACATAGTTAAAGTCTTTCGCGTTGTTCTGTCGATTTTTTTCAATTACTCTACTTTCCACCCAATAATTCCGGCTCCATATCTCAGGAAGACAATGGCCCACGTGTTGATTGCTTTTATCTTATTTTTGCCATTAAGTTTTGATTTCAGCACTAGTCTTAACCTTCTCTTATATTTAGCAATTACTTTGTCCTTCATTTCCTGTTCTTTATTATTATTATTATTATTATTATTATTATTATTTTTAATAAACTAGGATTAGATGACCCTCCTACTAATATGTTTATGGAAATAATCAATTAAGTTGATATTGGTAGGAGGGTAGTGTCCTGTTGGCTCACTTGCAACTTTTTCTTTCTTGAACAGGCAGGTCCTTGCACTCCCCTCACAGTTAGGGGCTTGGGACCCTCATGTCCTCTCTTATGGAAAGACATGGCTGGTTTAGAGTGCCACTGCATAGATTAACTTCTTACCTGTACTTGGATCAAAGTTACTGAATTCCCTCCAGTTCTCAGTACAGGTCCTTTCTCTAATCTGCAATGCGAACTAGTCAAACACACTCATTCCTTCACCTTGAGTTGTCCCAGTGGCACCCCTTTTCTTTCTTTGGGAAATTTCTCTTCAGCCTCCTCTTCCAGGCTCACATTTCTTTTTTAGCATTGATTGCTTGTAGTCAAATATGTTTTGTCATGTGGACTTCCGCTTTTTCTCTACCTTCCTCATCTGCCCATTACAAGAACTTACTAGCTCTTCAAATGGCATAGAGTTCTTTGCTTCCATAATCAATCTCTTGGTTTAATTTCTTTCTCTTTAATTTTCTGTTCCATCCTCATTCACCCACTTTAAGTACTGACTAAACAGAATCTGGTTCATATACTTCTTGAAAGTCACAATTAGCCACCCTCTTCCTCCCTCTATCAATGTGACTGGGTTTGTATTTCTATTACCTATCTTGGCATTTCCATTCTTTCTTTTTTCTGTACCACCCTCATCCACCTACTTTAACTCCGGACAAATCAGGTCCTGTTTCTTTGATTTTCTACACTCAAGTCACATTTAAGCACCCCTTCCTCCCTCTTTAAATGTGACTAGGTACTCAATGCTTCTTCTGCTACTTATGAAATACTGATTCAACTGGCACTTGGCAGTGTTTGAAGTTCAAGTTTCCTTTGCCTTTCATCCTCTTTCAACCTTTCTTTGAACTGTCTTTCATTGAATATTCCAAGGAATCTCTGCAGACTTGGCATTGGATCAAATACAACTTTTCTGAATTCTTTGGCCCTGCTTAATGCAGTGTACATCACTCCATTTGCAAACTTTTTATCTCCAACCCTCAAAATGATCTGTTCTACACAGCATGTGACTTCGAATCGGCTAGTGACATTGGCTGGTCAGATTTGCGTCTGTTTTATGAGTCCTGCAGAAATCCACATTTTCTGCAGGTCTCATAAAGCAGACGAGAAAACAGGCAAGATCATTGTAAGGTCCACAACCTTGGTAACAGAATGATTAATGACCTATTTCAAGTTTTATCTTTGGAAGTTTTATTGAAAAGTTTTTCTTTCTTGTAACTCGAATTGTAACTTTTGAATCCATTTAAAGTAGCTCTCAATAAAGCTGTAACAAAGAGCTTGTCATGCCATATTTCCTTTCTAAACACCACATTTGTTAACAAGACCATTGTGAAGTCATGTCTAGATAACATATGATTTCATTGAATATGATAACAAAATGATTTGCTTATGAATGTAGGTAGTATGGACAGCCCAGATGGTGGAGCATAAAGTCATGATACCCATGGTAATGGTTTAAACCTAGCCCAACAGAAACATAGTTTTTTAAGCTTTCATGTACCACAAAATTGTATGAAACCAACAGTGCATAGGATAAAATTATACTGTGTATAAATATGTATATAATTTTCTATTTATAAACAGGTGGTGTAGTTTTTCAAACAAAAGAAACCAGAAAACAAAACAACAGAAACTTTAATATTTTAATATATAAGTCACCAACTGGTTTAAACATACTTACTTGGTACAGTAAGAGGCTCTGATAAAAACTCTTCAGCATTCAAGGATGAACCTCTGTGTTCCTTTCTTTGATAGTCCTTATAGCATTTTGAACAATATCCTTCCCATGATGGGTTTCCAAAAAACCCACATCTATATAAATAAAAGGGGGATTATGAAAACGTGATAACACGATTCTTTTGCTTCAAGATCTCATACTCAAGGAGAACATTTCAAAATTAACTGCAAAGTGTTCTTGAACTTATTTATTTAATAACAGTGGCAATATTATTGTAGGCAGTTTGGTGTAAATAAACAACAGGAATTGTTGATTAATACAAAAATGATTATTATACAGGAATAAAGAATTCCTTTCATCCAAAATCCAATGCATATTTATCAGGTAATAGTTGTAGAATTATTAAAGTGGTCAAGACATCATCAAGTAAAGCTCAGTACAAAGTTGGCCATAGAGTAGAGATGTTCAATGGGTCAGGATGGTTTCTATTGAAGCATTGTATGCAAATAGTGCTAAAAGGGAACAATCTATACAAAATTATCAATAAAGAGAAGCTGATGCCAGCAACTGGAAGTGATATGGAGGATGAAAAATTTTCGAAGCACTTGTTGACTAAACCTAAATCTTCAAGTGATTTGGTTTAATGCAATATAATTGAGTGAGAATCTTAAACTACAGGTGCTACATCTATGTTTGCTAACAGAAGACCATACACAAAAAGAGCAGTTGAAAACAGTGGCTAATGATGAAGTTCTATATGTTAAATCAAATGTGGACTGTGGAAAAGTGAATTATGAGGTAAATCTTCAAGGGAATTCAAAATTAAGTAGCAACCACCACAAAAACTGATTTCCTCACAAATGATAAAATTGTGAAAAAATGGGACACATTAGAGAAGACTGAAAACTGAGTAAAGTAATAGAAATATTTTCCAACATACCATAGATAAATTGAATGCATTTAATTCTACAACCATGCTTATGGATGATCTGAAATATTCCAATATACAGTTTGCTGATTCAGGTGCTTTGGAACACATGCTTCAAAAAAGGATTACTTTTATGTATTTGTGGACCTCAAGTTACCAGAAAAGGTTAGACTTGCAAACAACAATGTTGTGTTAAGCATAGCTATCAGTAATGTGAAGTGGAGGAGTAGTACCTTCAATGATATTGCAACTATTAAGGATGTGCTATTTGTATCTGAATTCAGTCAGAATTTAATATCTGTCAAGAAAATTATTTCTGCTGGTTTTATTGTTAAGTTTTGTAATAGTAAATGTAGCATATTAAAAAATGGGTTGCCAAATACCCATCATATTAGGAATGATTAGAAATCATAAAAATCTTGATCAGTTGGAAGGTAATGTAGATAAAGTAGAGATGAATGCCAGGTTACCTAATAATGACCAGCAGTAAAGTTTGTGGCACAGACTAATGAGGCATCCTGTAAAATGTTGAGTAAAATGAATAAGGAGATGATGATTGCAGGCTTAAATTTTAAGGATATTGAGTAGTTTCCAGTCTGTGAGAGATGTACACTTGGTAAAAAGGCATGTGTACCATTTCCAAAGAAATCACTTACACAAGTCACTGATGTGTCAAAGTTAATTCACTCTGATTTGAGTGTGTGTATGAAAAATCCTGGTACTTAGCTGTCCCAACACTATTTTGCTAAAGCCTGTTTTAAAGAGATAGCCAACCAGCCAGCCAACCAGCCAGATAGATAAATAGATAGATAGATAGATAAATAAATAAATGGATTTTATGATTCATTTTCGTTGGAAAATTTGTAATTCTCACTTTCAAAGACTAGGTGAACATTTGCACATTATTTCAGGTTTCAAGGTATTTCATAAGAAAAAATTGATTTTCAACCACGAAATAAAACCAAAGGCAAAAACAAAGCACTAAAGGGAAAAAGGACATATTCAAGAAACTAAACGAGTAAGATTTCTCATTTTGATATTTTTAGGGGTTTTTTTATTCATCGTAATTTGGTAGCTTTTCCCAAAATATATACTTTGTATTTCATGCAGTGTATGTAATTCTGGATGGAGAAATATACCTATAGCTACATATAGGTATATTTAGTTAGTACGTTGGTTAGTTAGTTAACTAGCTAGTTAGAGAGAGAGAGACACACACACACAGAGGGATATACATACCTACATACATAAATAGATAGATAGATGGATAGATGGATTTAACGAGTGAAACTTTTGT
Source organism: Morbakka virulenta (assembly GCA_003991215.1). NCBI lineage: Eukaryota > Metazoa > Cnidaria > Cubozoa > Carybdeida > Carukiidae > Morbakka > Morbakka virulenta. Next base: position 2,047,763 of record RDPX01000132.1, on the reverse strand, counting down.
TCCACTTAAAAACTTCTATTTTTCAATTTTGATTTCACTTAATACTTTCATTTTCTGCAAAAACAGTGGTAATTAAAATTTGCTTAAATCGTTTTCAAAAAAAAGTTTTTCTGCACCAATGTGAATGTGTACCTAGGGACGCCATCTAATCTTTAAAAATTCGTTTTCAAAAAGTTGACACATAATGAATGTTAAACAAAATAAATCTAATATTTGCTAGTTTACATGACGTTAGTAACTTAAGTTATATCTGTGGAAATAAAAACTTCAGGATAACTTATAAAAATTAATTGCAATTCACTGCTTTTAACACTTACCTTGCCTTGCAGTAGAGGGCCGTATTTGAAATGCGTTTTGTCGATCTTTGTAATTTTGGTGAATGCATTGTCGTTTTGTTCTGGTAGAGTGTTATGGATATTATTAGCACACCCTACTCCAAGAGAACTTCAATATTCTCCGTTTGAAGTGCAGAGGTTCAAATAAAAACAAGAAACATGTCATGGGATCATTGTTGTGATGTGGGTTGACAAAGAAAATATCCAGTCTCTTTTTCATGTTCTTTACGAGGTTGACCACTTCTGAAGGAGAAAAGCTGAATTCTGAGGGAACACCTGTCTGTATCTTCATCTCTGTCTGTATCTTCATCTCTGTCTGTATCTTCATCTCTGTCTGTATCTTCATCTCTGTCTGTATCTTCATCTCTGTCTGTATCTTCATCTCTGTCTGTATCTTCATCTCTGTCTGTATCTTCATCTCTGTCTGTATCTTCATCTCTGTCTGTATCTTCATCTCTGTCTGTATCTTCATCTCTGTCTGTATCTTCATCTCTGTCTGTATCTTCATCTCTGTCTGTATCTTCATCTCTGTCTGTATCTTCATCTCTGTCTGTATCTTCATCTCTGTCTGTATCTTCATCTCTGTCTGTATCTTCATCTCTGTCTGTATCTTCATCTCTGTCTGTATCTTCATCTCTGTCTGTATCTTCATCTCTGTCTGTATCTTCATCTCTGTCTGTATCTTCATCTCTGTCTGTATCTTCATCTCTGTCTGTATCTTCATCTCTGTCTGTATCTTCATCTCTGTCTGTATCTTCATCTCTGTCTGTATCTTCATCTCTGTCTGTATCTTCATCTCTGTCTGTATCTTCATCTCTGTCTGTATCTTCATCTCTGTCTGTATCTTCATCTCTGTCTGTATCTTCATCTCTGTCTGTATCTTCATCTCTGTCTGTATCTTCATCTCTGTCTGTATCTTCATCTCTGTCTGTATCTTCATCTCTGTCTGTATCTTCATCTCTGTCTGTATCTTCATCTCTGTCTGTATCTTCATCTCTGTCTGTATCTTCATCTCTGTCTGTATCTTCATCTCTGTCTGTATCTTCATCTCTGTCTGTATCTTCATCTCTGTCTGTATCTTCATCTCTGTCTGTATCTTCATCTCTGTCTGTATCTTCATCTCTGTCTGTATCTTCATCTCTGTCTGTATCTTCATCTCTGTCTGTATCTTCATCTCTGTCTGTATCTTCATCTCTGTCTGTGTCTTTACCTCTGTCTGTGTCTTTACCTCTGTCTGTATCTTTATCTCTGTCGGTGTCTTTATCTCTGTCTGTGTCTTTACCTCTGTCTGTGTCTTTACCTCTGTCTGTATCTTTATCTCTGTCGGTGTCTTTTCCTCTGTCTGTGTCTTTATCTCTGTCTGTGTCTTTAGAAATTTGAGGGAAATGCTATAGAATCTAGTATCTAACATTGTTTGGAAAATGGTCAGAGATGATTAGGTCAGAAAACTGAATGCAATTTCCTTATCCAATGACACTGTCCGAAGAAGAATAAGTGATATATCTCCTGACATTATTGATCAAGCTATCCAACAAATCAAATCTGCTTCACTTCAAATTTTTTAGCATCCGGGTGGATTGATATACGATGTTGAAAACTGCTCTCAATCACTGGTTTATGAGGGGTATATTAATGATGCTGATGGGAAGGATGAGTTTCCTTTTTGCAAACCTCTTCAAAACCACAAACACTACAGAAGACAGACATATTTGACAAAATTAATTCATTCCTAAGAGAGTGCAAGAACTCCTGGAGCAGTGTTTGTGATATAATAGGATGTTGATTTGGACGTCAGCGTTTAGTGTTTAATGAGTCTCCTTAAACCATTGGAATCCAATGTATGATCCACAGACAAGTATTAGCGTCAAAGTCGCTCCCACGGAACCTTCAAGAAGTAATGAAAAGTATAGCCAACGCTATGATTTTTGTAAGAGCAAGCTTTGAGCATCCGATTTACAAACGAGTTTAAAATGGGCTTCTCATTAAAATATGTAAGTTTTCTATCGGAGCATTATCCATTGGTGTGTTATCTCATAAGAGAATCTGACGACTTTTTACAAGAGAAGAAAAACACTGATGATACTGACGTCCCACTAGAATCATTTGAAGGAAATTCAAGACCTCTCATTAAACCGATCACTGTAGCGGAAATAGATGTTGTCATCAAATGCCTCCAGAATGGTAGACCAGCCGGTCCTGATGACACAATCAACGAGCTATTTAAGTACGTTAAAGAAATCGTTGCGGCCCCACTCGCCAATATATTCAACTCAGCATTTGCTCAACATTCACCGATTGATTCGCTAGGGGAAGGCATCTTGATCACCATACCAAAGTCACAAAAACCCTCAAGGCCCCCTTCCATACCTTCGCCCGATCACACTGCTGAACAGCACAAGGAAAATTTTATCCACCATTACCCTGAATAGAATAAAGGATAAAGTAAACAAATATACAGGATTACAACAAAGCAGGTTCAAAAGAGGTAGAAGCTGTGCCGACATCGCCTTGTCACAACGCATGTTAACATCCGTCGTTCTTGCTATATAAATGGGACTTCCACATGATGGGTATCGATATGTCAAAAGCCTTTGATACCATCAAACGCAAACGTATACTCGAGATTCTTATACACGCAGGGTGCAATGAAGACGAACTAAGACTTGTGCGTATACTACTGCCAGGAACATCTCTTCGTGTTCGAATAAACAACGCACTCTCCGATTTATTTGAAACCTCCATAGGATCACCTCAAGGAGATGGTCTATTACCAGTATTATTCATATGTTATCTCGCACACACTCTGAGAAAAATCAGAAACAATTCTATCAGACCAAATCCTCTCGTTCTTGCCTTGGTATGCCACTGGAAATGGAATATGCAGACGATGTCGACTTTTTAGAGGAAGAGGAAAAGAACCTCTGGAAAACTTACTAAAAATTGCTGCAGAAAAACTTAAAGAAGAAAATCTATTTATGAACGAAAGTAAAACTGAGTTTACACACATATATCTTGCCGAAATATTTGAAACTGATCCGGAAGGAACATCTATCCGAGGCTGCGAAAGCTGGCGTTAGTGTAAAACTTTAGGGCCCCTGCTATGTAGTTCAGCAGACATGTCAGTGCTGTTTGGTAATTACTATCGGATTGTACCGCTTTAGTGCATGCATCTATGCACCAATTGTTGTTGTAGACAAGATTGAAAAATACCTTTTTGTAACTCTTTTCAAACTGCTATTTTGTGGTAGGCATGCTGAATTCAGTACCTTTGTATTTGATAAACATGTCGAACTTGCTTGTAGTAACTTTAGAGCCTAGCTGTTTTCATGATATTAATAGAAGAATCAAACATGGTGCAGCTGATAAACTCCTAATAAATGTTGAGGGTTTTCTTGGAAATTGCCATGCCTGAAGATTTCTAATTTAACTTCAAAGATTTTCTAAGTAGTAACTTGAATGAATTAGATTGGAACATTCACAGAGGCTCGTAATTTAGAAACTGGATTCCATAGTGAGAGGTCTTTGTTCGACTGTCAAAGATTGATCAAGCAGATGATCAAGCAAAAGGTATCCTTTACTTTAGCATGTACTCCAAGCACATGGGTAAAAAACTGAAACATGGGGCTAACCAGCACATAGATAAAAAGTGAAAGATATGTACAAGGCACTTAACAAGAAAGCTCAGGATCAGGTAAGTGAGGTTATGGAGAGAAGAAATTGCCATTTAAGAATTCAAGAACATGTTGAGACTTTTTGTGACTTTTTAATTTCCCTAATATACTTTTCTTCGACTTGTTATTCTGGTGACTGCTCTCATAATCATCTGATTAGTTATCGTATTGTTTGTGGTTAACGTGATGGGAAAACAATTAATAAATTACTTGCACATTTGAGGCATAACTTTAAAGCAGATAGAAGAAATTTGTTTTCCTGAGGAATCATTCTAAAGACAGAGATGCTGTTTTAAAACCTACTTCACTGGCACTAAAAAGCTTATACATACAGCCAGTCAGGTTTGGATAAAAGAAGAGGAATATTACGGCCCAATAAAGCAAATGGGCAAGGAAAAAATTCCCTAATAACAAATGTAACTAGTATGGTAGGCAGTCAAACAAGGGAAAAGTATTGTGACCTACCAGAGAAGCTATATGTAACAACCGTAGCAAAATATTGAAATTTTAGAATTGTTTGCAGATCAGGCATAGCAGGAAATTCCAACACAACATATAAAACATACAGGGGAAAAAACTGTTAATAGTTTACACAACGGAATTTCCGCAACTGAAAAATAACATGCATCAAAAATTCAAATTGATGTTTTCCTAACCATGGTTAATTGTTGATATTATCTGCCACACCAGATACAGGTGCAAATTTATCAGCTGTTGGTTTAGATATACTTGAGTTATTGAACAAATATTAAGAAAATTTACTAGAATCCAATGATTTTATTTTGTTTTGCTGTAGTAGATGGTCACAAACATTACCCTATCGAATAATGTTAGTCTTAGGTTTATTGAAAAGTAGGGAAGTGAAGGATAAAATCTATTTTCTAAAGGTATGAAGGAATTTTTTTTTCTTGGGAAACCATTTCTAGGAGTCAAACTAGGAACATTGCCACATTATTATCTAAAACAAATAAATGTTGTTTCAGATGCAAATCGAATCAACTAATGAGTCAACCCATGTTTCAAGGAGCCGTGTAAGGAAAATAATACAAAAAATATACCATTTTCTTCGCATACTGTGTGACAAACTCAAGAAGTGTTCCACTCTCATTCAAGGAGCCTTTGAAAAAGGAACCAGATAAATTGCAAACTGTTTGTATCATAATGAAATGAAATAGCATGGTTATTAAAGTGGATAATGCTTTTTCTGATAGAAAGCCTATTTTTTGTGGGGTGTTCCAAAGGTTAATTCTAGGGTCTCTGTTGTTTATTGTCAATTTTAACGACGATAGACCATACTTGGCGTTGTAAGTTGATAACCCATACAGACGTCACAGTTATTTATCATGCAGCTAAGGACGCAAACGAGATTGAAAATGTAATAAATGAAGAAATAGCGAATTGGTGGCTATTATACTGAAAATGAACTCGTTCTAAACTTAAAAAAGGAAAAAGAACGGAATCAATGCTATTCTTCCCTTCAAAAAGGCTTAAAAATAATGAAGAGAAAATAAGTTTTAAGTATTAAGTTAACCCCTGCCAATCAATATACTTATTTCTACTATTTATACTTATACCTAGTTTGTCTCTATTGCACTTAATGAATGCTTGAGACTAGTGAGTGAGTGGTTGTATAAAATCTGCTCCAACTGATGTTCTTCCTATTCTTTGTGCTATTGAACCTGTTGACTTATATATGACTTATATATGACTTATATGCGTTTTATATAGTCATATATATATGTATATATATATATATATGACTTATACGTCAGCAGGTTAATGCGGAGCTCACTGCGCTTGCGTAGTTTGAGCACTCTGACAGGATCCCACAGTAACTCTTTAGGCTGTGTTTGCTCCCGGCAACATGGCCAGAGAGTTATGTCTCATAAGCTTTGTGCTGCACTGATGAGCCCACAAAGGGCGAAACGGTACTGTCTGCAGATTGAGTATATATATATATATATATATATATATAAAAATTAAAAATAAATATTAAAAATTAAAAAATTAAAAATACATATAAAAATAGATAAAAATATATTGAATTTACATATGTGTGTCGTGTGCTTTCAGAGGAAAGGCACATTCTTGAAAAATCCACTTACAAACAATAGGTTGAAGAGCAGAGTTCTACTTTCGAATAACATGCACCTTTTAGCTTCTACCATAAAGGATACAGCATCAGTTAAATCGTGGGCTGCTGATGTCTGGAAACAGTGAGTAATACAGACAGCCAGTGAAACCTCCAGGACATGACCTGAAGCGTGAACAACCAGTGCTCGTAAATCGTTTACGATCTGGAGATGGAGGATACGCCAATTTCATGCATAGAATTGGTTTTGTCCATTTTGTCGTTATATATATGTACATATATTTATATGTATGAATATATATATATATATATATATATATATATATATATA
>RDPX01000132.1:2004567-2014870 GCA_003991215.1 Morbakka virulenta | reverse complement strand
TACGACTCATGACACGATAACGCGCTTACATCTACAGCCTGACGATGGGAGAAGTATCTCTCGAAACGTAGCTCAGAAAAAGCTTACGACTCATGGCATGATAAAGCTCTTAAATTTACGACTCATGACATGATAAAACTCTTACATCTATGGCTTCCTCTGAGTCCATAAAGTTCAGAATTTCCAAGATCTGTGTTAAGCATTGCTGTAAATAACACGCATGCGTCGAAAGATTTGCACATTGTGAATGGTAGAAGAAGCTTTAATCGAGAGTCGACCTGCACTTATTCGTACGCTTTAAGAGTCATTGGAAGAACCACTTGTAGGAGAGAAGAATTATTATTCGACTAGCTGGTTAAGAATTGAAAAGACAAAGAAGAATTGAGCCAACTGGAGTAATCCCTCGAAGTACCATTCAGCGAACATGATGTTATGATAACCTGCCGTGTTTCGCTAGCTCTGTTTTAACCAAATTAATTGTGTGGAAAATGCAATTGGAAAAGAAGTTGCTTTCACAAATAACCTATAATGGTTTTCACAAGAGATCTCATTGGTTAGCTTCCAAAGTTGTTAATGGTGTTACCTGACCACGTAAGATACATTACAAGTGTAATTTAGCTACCAAGAAGAATAGTTGTTGCAAACTGTAGTTAAAACCTAATATCGTTATACTAATTTCAGATCCTTAGAAGCGGAAGGAATTGAGAGAACCTATAAATTTACTCAAAAGGAAATAACAGAAGAAATTGATGTCTGCAACGCACAAAAGGTACGGCTACTTACAGATTTCTACATTATTTATTTTTGCCTACAAGCCCATGGGTATTTTTTGAATAATTGAGTCATGATTTTGCTTCAGTGGCTATCTCTTCAGGTTCGTGGACATATGGTTCATTTGCAGTTCTTTCCAGTCAACAATAACCTATATCTGCCCATATGTTCATGGCTAATTTTCCGTGCTAGTGTTTTATCAAATGATCTTTTCGAGGTATGCAAGGCGTTTACTTAATATTGCCATTAAAATGGTTTTTGGTTGTTTGTTTCAGTTGTGATATACCTATGTGCGCTGCCAAGCAAAAAAAAAATCAGTTTCAAACAGATATGTTTTTTGACATATTTATATTTTTTTTATTTACTTATTATAGAACATTTAAAGAGGATAATATACTGCGGTTATATTTGGAAATTAACTGCTATCAATGTGTGCTCAGCCGCGTTGTATTTCTATTTGTAATTTATCATTAAAATTGTTTAAGTAGTAGTAAGTTGAGTTGAGATTAGGATATGGACATATATATATTATATCTGTGTGTATATGGTTAGATAAATACACAACGCATTATATACAAACACATACAAAGACACACACACATATATATATATATATGTGTGTGTGTGTATATATATATATATACATATATATATATATATATATATATATATATATNAAAAAAATCAGTTTCAAACAGATATGTTTTTTGACATATTTATATTTTTTTTATTTACTTATTATAGAACATTTAAAGAGGATAATATACTGCGGTTATATTTGGAAATTAACTGCTATCAATGTGTGCTCAGCCGTGTTGTATTTCTATTTGTAATTTATCATTAAAATTGTTTAAGTAGTAGTAAGTTGAGTTGAGATTAGGATATGGACATATATATATTATATGTGTGTGTATATGGTTAGATAAATACACAACGCATTATATACAAACACATACAAAGACACACACACACACATATATATATATATATATATATGTGTGTGTGTGTGTGTGTGTGTGTGTGTGTGTCTTTGTATGTGTGTGTATATAATGCGTTGTTTGTTGGTATAAAGAAAATCAATGTATAAAGTGCTTGACCAAATGTGTGATTGTAAAGCCCAGATGGCGCTTATCAAGAAAGGACTGAACTGAGATTCGTTACACATATTTTGGGAATATAGTGTAATAAAACTCGTATTTCAATAGCAATGTATTATGTATGTATTCAGTATATGTCTACTTTTTGCGATAATTTTTACTGCAGTGGCTTGTCTTAGTCTTTTCTATAAATTTTATGCAGAGTGTTCCTATGACCGTTCCAGCATCAAACACCCTTGAAGAAAAGAGTAGTACTTTCATAGACAGGTTGAAGACATTGAGAGAAAAGAGTCACAGAAGATGCAACAAATTAAGCTGATATCCGCTTAATTTGTTGCATCTTCTGTGACTCTTTTCTCTCAATGTCTTCAACCTTTCTATGAAAGTACTACTCTTTTCTTCAAGGGTGTTTGATGCTGGAACTCTTCGGCTTCTATATGCTTTCTTCCATCGTGTGACTTAAAGTTCAATCCTACCTCTTTTTGACCTGGTTACCTCATGGTAACAAAGTCAAAAGAAGTATAAAATAAACAGAGACACTAGATAGAAAGTAAACACCCTATTTGATTGGCATTCTAATTAATGCGGTGATATTCAGATGTCAGTAATGAAGTAAATTTTTAAGTTGGTATTCCTAAGGAAAATTATTTACATAGTAATCATTTTTAAATGTGAGAATTTCTATAAGAACACAATCCAAAATATATACGTATCTCCTAGATCTTTGTTTATTATGTGAAAGAATACCTCTCAGCTTGTTCAGGTGATCATTCGCCTGAAGAATACTTTTAAAACGGACTTAGTGACAATTAAAACCGATTTGGACGCATTTATCAAAGTGCAGAACGTAAAGGCTAGTATTTTTTTTAGCTTTCCATACTCAACGAAATGTGTCACAAATAAAAAAAGAGAAGTTATTGAAAAGTCAGTGGTCGATGGTCTTTATTCATTGTAACCTAAAAGTTGCAAGGGTTAGGGTTAGGGTTTAATAACTTTAATAACATTTTTATCTGGTTTCAAATGAAGATCTACAATTGATGGTAAATAGTTTAAACCTTATCCTTTTTCTGCTATACATTGGTAAAGAAGCATACGAAATGTAACCAAGCTTGGTATCTTGAACACTTGTTACCCATGATTTACGTAGTACAAGACCAAGTGAAATAAATCGGAAATGTCGTGATGTAAAAAAATCCTAAGATAAAATAGAAATAAAAATATTTGTTTTGACCATCGTACTGCTCATGCTTAAATTTACGTTCTCAATGAGCCAGAATTTCTTCCCATTATATTATGCGATCAAGGAAAATAGTGACTTGAGTGATGCCTTAATTGGATTTGGAACATTACATTTTCTGTTTGAAAAACCAGTTGCGATACAAGTGATTTTTAACTCTACTAAAGTCGAACTTTAGTGCGCTTTCAACACTAACGACTAGTATACTGAACTCATTTTGAATCGGGTCAGGTATTCCGAACACTAGCGTACATATATCACAATTATTCTTTGCATTAATTGATACCTTATTAGCGTGAGCCCCATTTTATGAAAAATAAGGAAAAAATGAACTTTTGTGGATTGACTCAATGTTTTAAGTATCATAATTAAAGTCATGGATAAAGTTTGCTAGACTTGTCGGGCGCCATGATTTCATCGAATGCCAGTGAAAAAACTTTTCGATCAAAATGCACGTGACTAAATACGATATTCGAATTCTTTACCACCAATCGTTAATTTAATTGAATATTTTCTGAGTTTTAATATTTGTTTTTAGCAATCGTTTTCTACCCTATATTTTAGTCATTCGAACTAAGCCTGAACCAGTTTGGACCGTATCATATTAATTATACTCGAAATGGAAAGTAAGTGGGTTTTTTCTATTGGTCTTCTTATAAGCAGTAAATAACTTAAACATTACGCAAGTCGTACAAATTTCTTATTTTCCTTATATTATGTTTTTCCTAGTTATCCATTTAACGTCAGGTGTGCCGTGGGGGAACTAGACGGGGATGACCTTCCTCCACCCATTGCAATTGTAAGCAAGGACCTCTAACTTTTAGTGCCCCCAAATTTTTTTGGGACCAGCTTGAACCGCATTGAGCCCTATTTTCAAAGGCCTTTTACATCGACGCCTGCCCTCCACGTGTCATTCTTTATGATTGCCAGTACTTCATCTTCCTCTTTTCTTCTGACTTCTCCAAACGATCTTGGTCTTTTCGCCTTCAGCACATTTACAGTCTAGTGCAATCTACGTCTTTGTGCTACCCCAGCACTGCTGACTCTGCTTGCAACAAGACACCAGCTACGAATGACCGCAAATATTTTCATTAACGTCGTTTTTATGAGTCATCATGATCCCACCCAGTCTCAAGTTTCTTGATTCGTAAAGGCATAAATATATTGAACTTTTGAATGGCTATTGGAATTCATTTCAGATGGCGTAGGTTGGGTTACTGCATTTTCAGTAATTTGCTGTAATTTCTGATACTTCATATTACTAACGTTGCTATAAGTTTTCTCGGAAATGCAAACTAGAGTAACAAAAAAAAGAAAGGAATGCCAAAATCGCAATAATTTAATACCATGTAGATACAGAAAGGTGTGGATGATAAATATAATTGGTATAGTATTCATTTGTCGAGTCAATAGAGAATGTCGCAATGGAAAAGACAATAGCACGTAGACGTTTGAATGATGATTATACTCACTTCTCGGACTACTTTAATTATGTTAGATACAATTATTCAACTAGAGATAATAAAAAACAATCTACGATTACCCAAAATGAAACTTCTGCATAAGAATCGGGTTTTTTTATAACGTAGCAAAGGAGTACATCACTCCACAAAAATATAATTAGAATCGAAGGAAATATACAACAATTTTTTAAAATTTTACAGAATTTTGTAACATGATTATATTTTAACTGTTTTTAGGATAGCCAATATTAATCGTCTAACATTCATTGCATTTTATTGATTTTGTTTGTTTGTTGTTGTTTTTAGCATAGGGAGAACAGTAGTATTTGTTATTTACTGATCACTATGTAATATATTTAAATATTATTAAATAAATAAAATGAAGTAAATGTGAGTTTAAGTCGCGCTTTGTCAAAAGGTGTTTGACAGCTACTTTTATAATGTCAAAAGACTAATGAAATGGAGTTATATTATATATATACTAATGAATATATATATATATATAATATATACTAATGAAATGGAGTTATATTAACGAGATAAACAGAATAACGATTAAAGACACCCTTTAATTCATGTGATTTGCTGCCAAAAGAATCGGGTTCTTGTTTTAAAGAAAACTGAGGCGATAATAACTGGAAGTGAATAGCCTGTAACATCTCTGAATGGCGGACAAAGATACCAGTTGCACTAAACATACTTCCCTAAAGAATTTAAGGTTTATTTATACTGTAGATGCTGTCCTGTGATGTAAATCACAGTGAAATATTTTTTTAATTAGTTTTAGACTGGTATTTTCGTAGAAAATAATTTAAAGAAATTTTTGTTTGTAATTAGTAGGTGGTGTAGGCACACACTTTAATATTAAATCAGTCAATTTTACATAAATATTTTTTATTTATGTAACATCACAATAGAAATGCAACTCGCAGTCAACTGACATTTAATTTTGAGAAACTTAATACTTCATTTCTAGGTAATGGAGGGTTTTTTTAAAATGAAAATTTCTGTATGAATGTATACTGTAAAGTTATTGGTGTGTCATTGGAATAAATTAGAATGTCAACATTTGATTCAGATATTTTCTTTCGATAAAAACCTAAGAAGTGTCATGCATTATTGTTAGTAGATACAGCACTTAGTGGTGAATATAATGCAAAAATCAACACAGACAATTTTCAGAGCTATTGAACGATTTAGTCGACAAATTTTCAATATCTTAAGCTAAAATTTCGGGAACTTTTGTAAACAAATTTTTAATAGCAGTGGAACCAATTACAACAGTTCTGGATCCACTGAGATTTAATTTGCAAAGACCTTCAATAAAAATATAAACTATATTTCTGCCTTTAGCATTCTTCCCAATTCGGGTTTGGCCAAGGATGTCGTTAGTAAAACTGGGTTTAAAAGAAAACTAATCCATGTGGATCTTAGTCAAACCCCCTATTAATTATGTCGTTTACATTATTTGTGGTTGGTATGATCATTTTATTACATTTCTCAGTATTAAGGATGAATTTTTATATGTTATTTGCCAGACAACATTTTTGCAATTTATTGATATCGTCACTTACAACATATGTTGGAATATGTTTTTATGGGATTCCTTGATTTGAAGAGGAAATGAATTCTGTAATTGGAGTTTTATTACATACATTTCATGCCTTTTTATGTTTGTAGGTTTCTTCTCATGGGTGGAAAAAAAGGTCATCTTGCATCGTTTGACTGGCAGACAAAACAATTATGTTTTGAAGTGCATGTTCAGGAAACGGTTCGAGACGTGAAGTAAGTTACCAGAAACTCTGTTAAAGGATCATATCATAACATGTATTTTACATTAATTTAGTAGAATTTGTTGAAGGATCGATTCGTAAATTATTTAAACTTAAAAGGTCATAAAACATAATTAGAAATACAATTGTTAAACGTTTCAGATGATCAATTCCTTAAATTTTGAAATTGAATTAAGTTCAATATTTGTTAAATTTAACATTCTTGCAAGAATTATCAAGGTGAATACATCTGCTTTTTCCACACCTTCAAAAACTAGACATATTTTTCAAGCATTTATTAGTTCTTAAGAAGCATTTTCTTTGTTCACCCATCAGGAATCAATTGGACCTCCAAAGTTAGTATCACACCTGCTTGATAACTCTATCTGAATTTATGTTACCTAAGGTTAATGGGTGGGGTTTTTTCCCCAAAGCTTTTAAAGGCTTGTTTATATTAGTAAATATAGCTTTTCTAAGTGTATGAGCCGCTTCCATTGGTTAGAACATTTTTTTTAAAAATATCTTCATGTTGGTAATATCTTTAATAGAGCCACCTGGAAGTCTAGTGTGAGATATGCCATGCGTGCAGCTAGCCAGGCATCTGGAGGGAAGCCCACCATCATGGAGGATGCTTCCAGACCTGCATGATAATCAAAAAGAACCGATTGTATGTATTTATGTATGTATGTATGTATGTATGTATGTATAGTATTGGTAAGATCACACTTAGACAATTAACTGAAATGGCTCAAAAGTGAGTAATTGGGATGGTCAGATAACGCCTGTGTTTTTTCTTTGTTTGTAGTGGGTTTTAATAAAGACAGTACTGCATTGATTTAACTACATGAGAACATGTACTCAGTTGGTCGATGTATGGTTCTTGTTGATTTATCGAACTACCTAGTCCTTGCATTGTTTGATAAAATGGCTGGGAATATGTCACAGTTATAGTTAATTTGACGTACNAAAAGAACCGATTGTATGTATGTATGGTATTGGTAAGATCACACTTAGACAATTAACTGAAATGGGTCAAAAGTGAGTAATTGGGATGGTCAGATAACGCCTGTGTTTTTTCTTTGTTTGTAGTGGGTTTTAATAAAGACAGTACTGCATTGATTTAACTACATGAGAACATGTACTCAGTTGGTCGATGTATGGTTCTTGTTGATTTATCGAACTACCTAGTCCTTGCATTGTTTGATAAAATGGCTGGGAATATGTCACAGTTATAGTTAATTTGACGTACATGACTTCTTCCCAGTTTGCAAGACCCACCTCTACAACTTGCTATTTAATCCCCCTTTTTACTGACAAGGTGGCTTCATCAAGAATCCTACTTTGCAGTAGCTCAGAAGAAAAACGTTTTTATATATGACAATGGAGGAACCGAAATTCACAAGCTAAGTGAGCACAAAGATGTTGAAGCAATGGAATTTTTACCTTACCATTTCCTATTGGCTACAATTGTAAGTGTTTTACAACAAATTGATTGAAAGTTTCCGTACAAGTAGCTACTTTTTGTTTTTTGCCCTAAAATATTTGATTTATATTGTCACCCATTAAGCTCTGAGTTTAACAGATAAAACCAACTTACTCTTTCATTGGAGAAGACACAACCCTCCCTTTTTTTTTTCTAATCTTTCACCAAATCTGTAATTTAACTCTGCTCTTGGTTGCCCTTGAAGCTGAGACAGGGAACTGAGAACCTATGATGACTCTGTTTTGGTGGTTTGGTTTGGTTTGGTTTGGTTAAAATTACTCTCTAAAATTCCCATTCATTTTTTGGTGGACATTTTTTTTCCTGGGGTCTTTCAAACGTTCAGGTTGGGATTATGTGCCTATCTTGGCTTATTCTCTTCTACTCTCACCATTCTTTAGTATATTTGCTTGTTGCACTTATTTTGACTGTGTCTTTTGTAATTGTATCATACTTTGCAAGTTGTGTCGTTCTTTGCTATTCATTCCTTCTTCCTTTGAAAGAGCCATGTTCATAAAAAGGATACGCAAGCTTGTGTGACCTCTCAGAATTATGTTATTTTGGTAAGGCCCCTGATGGATGGAAAAATTTTAGAAGAAATTCCCCAGAAACGTATTGGAGCCAGTTAGAAATAAACATACATTTCTTCTTGTTTGTAGATTTTTAGTGCTTTGATTGCTAAATTTCTCTAATAGTTTACGCAACATATTTCCTTTTTCTTACTTAAACTTTTTTTGACTTGATGTAATTTTCGATAGAGTTATTGTTTACAAAGAAATTCAAATAAGTTCACCTTTCGGTCATGAGACATTCTAAACAATCAAATCGCAGTGTTTCATCATTAGGCCAATCAGGGACAAGTAAATTTTTATTTATCCAATCAGGTCATATTCATTGTACAAAAAAGCACGTGATCGTCAACTAAGCAGTGCGTGTTCGTTTTTTGAAACCTCAGTAACACAGGATTTTATTGAATTGTGAATGGTCGTTTTAGTTTTTGTTTTAGTTTTATTGCCCTGGCCCCATAACTCAGCTCTGCAGTTTCGTACTAAAATCCCAAAAGCTACGTTTGGACCAGATTAGCCTGACTGAAAACCCAAGGTTGATGAAGAAGCTACAGTAGATTGATACACTGGTTTAAAAATAGGTTTAAATGGAGAATCCTGCTAACTCAGTAGCATGTCAACGTGATGGCAAAATATGTCATGCTAAATTTTATTAACTTCATTGATAAAATATGGCATGAAACTAATCATCAGTTGGGCTTACCTAATTCCAATCAGTTCTCTCTAGACATTTTTAGGAATGCTTTACATCTAAATAAGTCATCAACAGCAGGTTCATAGTTAGTAAACAACTCGTCAATAAAGATGTAAAGAACTTACATCGCTTCCCCTTTGCAACATCCCCTGATCTTCTCCCATCGTCAGGCTGACAATGAGAGAAGTATCTCTCGAACTGTAGCCCAGAAAAAGCTTACGACACAAGACATAATAGAGCTCTTACATTAAAAATATTTTATTTATTAAATTATTAGATTTTTTTGAATAAAGCTTCTGAGTGTTGACCTTTTTGCTGCACATTTCTTGCATATTGAAATGTTTTAATTCGAAACCCACTAATGTTTTCATAAAATTGCCCCAATATGCCTTATACTGCTAAGTAAATATACTCCCACTGCCAAGTTACCCATTCATCTCATCTCGTCTAATGCCCACTCAGAAGCCATGGGGTAAAGGTAATGCTCATTCGATGTTGTTTTTAATACGCTGTAGACCCGTAATGTTGGTTATTATCGCATTCATTCTTTTCTTCTTTATAGGGAGGGTTTGGTAACTTGCGATACGTTGATACTTCAACTGGTAAGCTGGTTTCAGAGATAGCAACAAAGCAAGGAAAAGCTGCCAGCATGGCACAGAATCCTTACAATGCAGTTATTCATTTGGGACATCACAATGGTACTGACGTTTAAAAGTGTTTTTTCCGTAGTCTAAGCTAGAAAGCTTTTGTCCATGTGCGCTTGACAAACATATAACCGTAGTTGCCTTTCTAGGATGTCAACTCTCTGTCATAATCCTTCATCTTTTTACTTCCTCCCTTCTCTCTCTACCTTCCTGCTCTCTCTACCTTCCTGTCTTTTCTTCCCACCTGCCTTTTCTTCCTCCTGGCCTTTCTACCTTCTTGCCCTTTCTCCCTTCTTGCCCTTTCTCCCTTCTTGCCCTTTCTCCCTTCTTGCCCTTTCGACCTTCTTGCCAATTCTTTCCTCCTGCCCTTTCTTCTGTCCTGCCCTTTCTTCTGTCCTGCCCTTTCTTCTGTCCTGCCCTTTCTTCTGTCCTGCCCTTTCCTCTGTCCTGCCCTTTCCTCTGTTTTCCTTCTCTCATTTTCATACCGCTCCTTCCCTCCCTGCCCCTATGTTGTTTTTTCTCCCCTCCTTTCAACCATCTCGCCCTTTTTTCCCATTCCCCACTTTCCCTCCCTTTCCT